>PVJO010002296.1:0-147311 GCA_004026905.1 Hystrix cristata
AACTGCTAAGTGATTAATATACCACAGTGTTACCATGACTTAAAGGTATTTGAGATTACAAAGAAAATGCAAGAACAGTTTCTTAATCCCTTCTAGACTACAGGCTTCATCTCTAAACAGCTGCCCCTAAATAACTGGTAGTAAGTGAGAAGTACAGCCTCACAAAATACTAGAATTGTTTCAGAATGGATAGATTATCATATCTGGATGCTAAATTATATCGAAGTACCCAATTTTTATACTAGTTGCATGCAACTGTTTTTGACAACGGAATTTAGTGGACTTCCATTCTCTATTTTAAAACATGGAGTTATTCCTAATCATCATTGAGACCACAATGTCATTTCTTTGAACCTCAGTTTCTAAGACTAAAACAATGAAGAACTGGATGGTTGAATTCCAGATTCCTTCAACTTTTACCAGTTCTGTTTTTAAGAAACATACTAATGAAAAGGAAAACCAAAAAAAGAGAAATTAACAATCAATTGTTAATCAGAAATTAACAGGTTTTTAATGTAGTTAAACTGTTGGCCAATTTTTAATTCACTTTTTAAGTAGCTATTACTGCGAGTAGCAGGGCCTCTGACACCCTGCGAAGGGTCCACAAGACCACAGTTATTTTTATAACAATTCCAAGCTGATGTTTGCTTTATCTGTTCTCATTCTCTCCATGTGTACAGTGTTTTCCAGAGGCTACATGATGCATGTGGTCACAACAGATTAAGTGAAGAAGCAGAGATGAGAATCCAGTCATATCTACTAAGGCAGAAATTTGTTTTAAAAAAAAGTACTGCAATGTCACTCTTGATACTGAGTATTTTGGGTTTGAGAAAGATAATTATGTTTCCTAAGTATTTCCATGAACATAAACAGTATGTAACAAGTTTATTTGTAAATGAATTAAGCATTTTTAAATTTCTAATATGGGGTTCTCAAAAATACTTTAAAAATTCTCCAAGACCACAGACTGAGAACTTCCTGACTTAAGATAGTGGAAATAATTGTCTCTTATAATGTCTTTGTACATAGCCATGACATTTTCAAAGTAACTACTCATTTTCCCCTCTAAGTCGACTTTCTCTGGCTTCTGCATGCCAGACCCCTGTCATGAATCCTGGTCACTCTGCTGTCCCCAAACATTTATTTAGCATGAGCCATGTGCGAACTCCCTGAGGGCAAGAACCGTATCTACTTTACTAACCAGAGTCTGAAGCTAGTATCTGTCAGATGAGTAAGTTGATGCCATGCAAAACGCAATGTGAAATATATCCTTTCTTGTCTTCTTTTTTAGATGATAGTACTAAATGTAAAATAAATGGATACCTAAACCCAATTCAGAAAGCTGACATAGGTGGAGAAAGACATACAAGGATTTGACTGGTTTCACTTGAAATGCAGGATCAGTCATGTGAATGTGACTTGCAAAGAAACCTAGCAACATTATGAGGTATAAAGAAAACTGGTGAGTCTTCAAAAAAAATTTTTAATTATTACAGAAACAGGTACATTGCCATTAATCCCCTTCAAAATACACCCTTCGCTTCTAACACACTTCCAACATTATTCTTGCCACTTTCTAGAGGACTTCTCTTTCGTGAGCATCTTTAGTTGGGCTGTTATGACTGCTCCATGTCCTGTATCTGCTGAAAACATCTGGCCTCCATGGACATTTTGGCTTTGAGGAAGAGCCAGAGTCACGTGGCGTCAGATCCAGTGAGTAAGTGTGTGATGACGCACTGTGATATTTTTATGAGCTGCCTTTCTGTTTTAGTTACTTTTCTCTCGTTGTTGGGACAGAATACCCGACACCCAAAGTTAGGGGAAGAAAGGTTTATTAGCTCACAGTCTGCAGAGGTTTCAGTCTATAGTCCACTGGGTCCGAAGCAGAGCGGGCCGGCTTGGCAGACCGGCAGCGACCGGCTGCAAAGTGAAGTGAGGGAAATGCAAGGAATGTATGCAAATAAGCAATGTAAACAAGCAGCTAGTTAGCTTCTTCCTGTATCTTTTATCTAGGCTACCTGCCCCCAGGGCGGCCCGCACTCCCGCCCCCAATTTCAGTCTCACATCCTTGATCCCAGCAGAACCATGCCAAACCGATCAATGGATCAATTTAGTAATCACACACTCTAGGTCCAGCTCTTACCACATGAGGCTTTGGGGGGACATCCAGACACAAACCATAACACTTTCCATTAAACAGCACTTAGCAGCTACACGCACTGTATTTGTTATCACACCTCATGAAGACCCTGAAAGAGGATGTCTAGAACTGCTTCAGAAAGTGGCAAGTTTGAAGTGAGGGGAGCTTTTGAGGGGGATTAATTCCAATACATCTCATGACAATAAATGTACACATTCACCATCTACTTCAGTCGAACCTTCATACTATGCACGCCTCCTGCCTTCTCAGCCTTGCAGGGTTTCCTCCTCAGTCCTCGCTATCAGCTGATGACTTAGTTTTCTCTTTCACCCCAACTATTCCCTTATAATTTGTAACACAGGTAAACTGAGCATACTCCACTCAGGCCAACACCGTATCTTCCGAAGCCCCCCACCAGTCAGCTCAATCCCCCAGAAGAGAAGAGTCCTGTCAGCTGTGTCTGCCGTGTTAATTTTCCTTTGCTCCCGTTTCCAGGTTAGCTTCCTGCTTCATCTCTGCTCCTCTGTAAATGCAATTCCTTCTAGACTATTATTTGCCATTTCCACATACTTTCCTCTCATTTTCTCTTAACCTCAGTCCAGTCAGGCTTTTATTGCTTTTGCCAGTGTCTTGGATGGCCTTTGCTAAATCAATGGTTAATTCTCAACGCTCCTCTTGACCTGTCAGATATCCTGGGCACCGCTGATTGCTTACTCCTGCCTCAGACACCTTCAGCACTTGGCTTCCACACGACTGTGATTTCTCAATCTCATCTTCTGATTCGCCCTGAATTTTTGTAGCCTCCTAAAGGTCTGAGATGCTTGATTTCAGACCTTGGATCACTTCAATTCCCCATATTCCTCTCACTTCTTTAGTCTGTGGCTTTAAATATCACTTATGTCTTAGGACTCTTAGATACACAGTTTCTAACCATACTACTCCCCTGAACTACACACTTTAATTTCCGTCTGCCTTCTCAGAGTTCCCATTTGTATAATATAGACACATATTAAGCCTAATTTATTCCAGAGTGACGGTCTTCCCTCCAGTATCTGTTCTCCACCCTCCCACTCCACACTGTATTCCACACTCCCATTAACAGCAACTCTGCTTCTTCTTGCTCTGGCCAAAAACTGAGTCATCCTCAGCTACTTTCTTCCCCGCCCAACTGACACTGCCTCTTACCAGTTTCGGGAGGGATCAGACTTAAATGTTCTAAGTATGATGTAAACTGAAATTGAGAAACAAGGTAAATAAGTCAGGGATTTTTCATACCTATGTTTCACTTTAGTGCAAATGATAAAAACTCAGTTATTGGCCTTTTAAGGAAATGCCACAAAAGATGGTATGCAAAAATAACACAGGGATATTTAATATATGAATAAGGTAAAAAGAACTTGACTATCCCCAAATCCCCACATGTGTAAGGTATCTGAACCTTTCGTGATTTTATATATTGGTCATTTAATTTATACATGGATGCATAAATAATCAACAGTATCCTTATAGAGTACTGAAACATCATTATCAAAGTTAACAAGCACAGTATACAATGATTTAAAAAGAACACCTGTCCAAGAAGTACCTGTGGATGTAATGTCTGAGATCATTATTTATTTATAAGATTGTACCACGTCCATATTTTCCAAAAAGCTCCAGGGGGAATACACTGGCTGGTCTCAGTGCTGTGATCAATAGTCCATCTCCTAAGAAATTACTTTGATTTTATCTTACTGCCCTGCGACTCGCATAACTAACTCATTCTGCTTTGCTTTAAGTTTGTTCCTTAAATTAATAGCTCACTTATTAAGCTAATATAGGCTATTAGCTTATGCATATTACAGTCCCTGTGTGCACCAACCTGTATCCGTATTTTCATTGATTGGTTCATTGCCATTACTAACTGCTTTAATTTTGGTATGTTTTCTGTATTCTCAAAAGCTACCTTTTATTCCTTGCAGAGTTAGATGGGATACAAGTACCTAGCCAGTAAGTGCACACATATGCATATACAGACATACACACAAAAGTATTAGCTGGATGACTGAAAGGAGAATAGCTGAAGTTAAAGATAGCTCATCTGTGTTTCTGAATCAGAGAAAATTTTGCGACAATAAAATTGGTATTAGTAAGAAAGGAGAATGGCATGTATTACTCCAGAAGTAGTTCAGAAGGAAGGGGATCCTTCCTTTAAAAGATTTCTGAACACTAACATATTGGATTGCCTGCTAGAGGTTCTTAAAGCCCAAATCCTGACGTAAAATTACTCAACCAACTAAAATGGACACAGCATACCTGATCTTTCAGGCCATGCTAATTCGGCTTCTCCATCATGTCTCGGCTTAAGTCTCACGGAGCCAGTGATTTGGACCAGAGAGCAAGATGGAATTTTAGTCCAAACAAGGCTTATCGCATGCCGATATCCAGTGTTTTATCTTTTTTGATAGGAAAGGACCCATTCTGTCATCCAATGCCCATCTGAAAGACAAATATGGAGGAAGCTCCTTTCCTGTGAGTTTATTGTCCAGTGCCAGTTGTTTCGAGGACTAATTGTTTTCTATTTCATTATACGACTATACTTTATGCTTTTCAGTCATCCTATGTGCTTTCTGAGGTCTACTAGAGCACATAGACTCTTATGGTTTGTGCCTAAATGTCCCCCCAAAGCCTCATGTGGTAAGAGGTAGCTGGATCCAGAGTGTGTGATTACTAAATTAGTCCACTGATTGGCTTGACAACTCCCTAATCCTGGCAGCCTGGATAAGACACAAGGCACAAAAAGAAGCTACTTAGGTTCCTTTTGCACCTTTTGCTCACCTTGCTGCCTGCCACCCTGCCTTGGACCCAGCTGACTGTGGACTGAAGCTTCTAGAAACTGAGCTAAATACACCTTTCCCGCCTCAACTTTGGGTGTCAGATACTTTGTCCCAGCAATGAGAGAAAAGTAATGAATACACAGACAAAAAAAATGAGGAGTGGCAGCTGCCTGCCATGCGTAAAGGCAGGAACAAATAATTTGTACCAGGAATTAAAAAGATTTGGTTCCTTTGAATGGGGTTTCTCTGAATTAAGTTACCCATTCTGCAAGCCAAATAGTGATAGGAGAAATGGTTTCAGAATTTGACCCCAAGATCTCACATTCAAGAGCAATGATTCCTGAGCACGATGGGGAAACAAGACTCAATAATTAATTTCTTTTAAAATTCAATGTTTTGGGGCTGGGGATTTAGCTCAGTGATTAGAGTGCTTGCCTTGGCCTGAGTTCGATACCCAGCACCACAAAAAAAAAAAAAAAAAAAAAAAAAAATTCTAAAATTCAATGTTTTAGCCCCCACTGCCTGTTTTCTAATAAAACACAACAGAGGTATTGCACATCTCTTAAAATATGTATGAAATGGCATCGGCAGCGTAAAGCACATTCCTACATGTTTAGCAGTTCAGAAATCTTGGGTGGCTTTCATCTCCAAAAATGTCAAGGTTTGGAATTTACACACGGTGCTTTCTGAGCCTTGTCGAACTTCATCATCTAAATGAAAAATCCATGGAAATAATCGACCGAAATGGGTTTTAGTTCCCCCCCAGGAATCACTGAAAGAGAACTACAGTATTAGCGTGAAACCCACATGTGTTTGAAAGGCAGGCTGAGAACTGAAACCCCTTTTCAAGTAGCAGCTGATAAAGGGCTAGACTCATTAAGTAAATTCAAGGGCTCATGGTAAAATATTTCAAAGGGTCAAATTTAATAAACTAATCAGAAAGATAAATGCTTGCCACATCTACTGTGCACCAGTTTAATTCAATGTTGCACACATGACAAACCTCTTAGCCCAACACTTGGCAAAATAATTACCTTGTTAAAGAAAGCGTCTCGGTGTAATTTAGAAATCTTCATGGACTCAGGTTTTCCCAAAGAAAATAAAAGCTTCATATATTCTATTTTCCACTTGATAAGAGAACACGTAAGCTTAAAAATGTCATCCAGTTCTTTGAGAGAGATGAAAAGGGGCTTTTTTGGAAATAAAAGCATAGAGATAAAATGGGAAAAACATATCAATTCATGCTTCAGTTTGCTTTACACTCTCCTGTATGTATAATAGTAACATATTTCTCTGCTTCACTTTCTCTGTGGAGTACAAACCAGGTGAGGCTGCTTTAGCACATACCCGGTGCCGAGTGCATTTGCAGTGTTCCTGATCAGATTTCAGTCTGTGCTTCATTACCAGCAAAATAGAAAACCCATTTCTCCCAAAACACCTTAAATCTTTCGACAATTAGAATATTCTGTTAGTTCTGCCCTTTATTTTTCAGCCCACCTGTAAGAATTTAACCACTCTTCCACAGGCATGCCTTTGAGCTACTTGAAGATATATAATTATGTTCCCTCCTTAGGAACTCCATTTTCTCTCCTGAAATCAAATTTTTTCACCTCCAGAGTAAATATCCTTCAGTTTCTCAGGACACATGGTTTTGAGCATTTTCATCCTCAAGACTGCTCACATTTCAAGATTTTCAAGTTTGTTTATGCTCTGTTGTAGATCCAGTGTAGGGGTTCTCTGATGGTTATTTCAGGGTTTCAATATATACATAAAATTTCAGCACAGATTTAATAGAACAGTAGAGTCGTATAATTATCTGAACTGCTCCAGCCTCTTCTCCAGTAACCAAGAAAGTTGTAGGTACCCTAACGCATAAGCCTTGTGGCTAAAGGAAGAAATCAATTCAGGAGTGTAACTTGCTCATCCTCAGATGTCTGAGGCAATGTTAATTCTATCAGAAATCTCTGAAAATACTGACTGGTGGAATTTACTAGGTAAAAGACGAGTGAGGGACCTGAGACCTGACTTTGTAATGATTTCTTATCTAGGACTGCTTTTAGCTGGACAGACATGTCTGTCTTCATTATTTAGTGTAAATTTTCCTGTAATTTATGGGCTACAGCATCTACATCAGTCATCCCAAAACTCACCTCACCTCTCCTGATTTGCCTCATGTGCAGTTAGCATTGCTCATCCCAAACTAAAGTGCACCCCAGCACGGAAACAGAAGCTCAAAGAGCTATTGAGAGTCACCCGCCCAAACACACATGCTGTTGCCCACAGCTTACCTTCTCGCGAATCATGGGAAAACTCGATGCTCAGTAATTTCCTGTGTATCTGACAAATAGCTCTGGTCTCTGGGATTTCACTTTTGCTCCGTTCCTGGGGTTCTCTGTTTAGGCCTCTAGTTAGTCATTCTGAATGATGCGCTGTCTGCACGTTGCCTTTGGTTGAAGTCTCTGATTAACTCCTGTATTATTACCGGGTTTAAATACACACATAAAGTGAACATTTCCTTTAAAATATAACATTTTCTTTGAAATATAAGTTTGACCTTCAATTGCAACTTTTCCTCTGGACATGGTTTTTAAAAATTACTTTCTTGAGATATAGTAAAATGCATAAAAAATTCACTTATTTCCAGCATATAATGTCTCTTAGTGTGTTCCAAACTATGAACGTAGCAGTGAAATAGTTTATTACTCCCAGACAAACTCTAGTCCCCTTGCTCCAGCACCCACCCACAATCCCTATGCCCTGAACCCGACCTGGGCAAATGTTCTCCTTTTTAATTGATTTACCAACTCTGAATTTTAATATATATGGGATCATATAATACGTGGTATTTTGTGCCTGTTTTTTCTTTTAGCATAATGTTTTCAAGCCTACCCCATATTGTAGCACACATTCAGTACTTCATTCCTTATTATTGCTTAATCATACTCTGTAGTATAGGCGTACCACATCTGACTTATCCCTTCAGCAGCGGACAGACACTTGGTTAGCGCTCTTTGGTTATTACGAATAATGCTGCTATAAACATTCACGTGTTTCTGTGTAGACATAAATTTATATTTCTCTGAGGTGTACACCAGAAGTGTTGGGCTGCAGGGTGTATCTGTTTAACAGCATCAAACCATTCTGCAAGCCTCTGCGCCATTTACATTTCCGTCAACAATTTATGAGGGTTACAATTTCCCCACCTGCTCAACCAACACTTACTATCTGTCCTTTATTATTGTTGCCTCGATGCAATTTTGACTCCAGTTTCCCTAACGCCCACTGAGGCTGAACATCATCTTGGATGTTTCTCTCTTTCCTTTGGAGAAATGTATCTTCAGAGCATTTCCTCACTTTCACGTGTGCTGTCTTTTGTTACTAAGATGCCAGAGTAACAAGTGCTTGTTTTGTGTTGTGGGTACGTGTTCCTTATCAAATATGTGCTTTGCAAACATTTTCTTTCGTTCTGTGATTGTCTTCTCCGTTTCATAATACTGGTCTTCAAAACACAGTGTTTTTCATGTTACTGTAGTCCAGCTTACCAGTGTTTTTCTTTGGTGACTTGTTCTTTTGAAGTCATAGCTCAGAAGGCTCTCTAACCCAAGATCACCAATATTCACTTGTCTCTTTTCTTCAACTAGTTTTGTACTTGTAGTTCTCGTGTGTAAGCCTGTAACCCATTTGAAGCTAATTTCCAGGTATGATGTAAAGAAGGCATCCATATTTGTTTTTCACATAGATATTCATCATCAGCAAGCACTATTCTTCTCCACAATAAATTGCTGCAAATCTGTTGACCTTTAGTGTGAGAGTTGATTTCTGGACTTATTTAATTATAATCCTTGATATGTCTATATGCCAGTACCATACTGTCTTCACTACTGTAATTTTGTAGTGAGTTTGCTGGTTTCTCAAGATTACTTTGGGTATCCTGCATTCCTTGCATTTTTACATGAATTTTAAAATCAACTTTTCAATTTCAGCAAAAAGCCAGCTGGACAGCTCAAATCTGGAATCAGCAGATCGACTTGGTGAGTACTGGCCTCTTAACTATGTTAAAACTTTTGATTTGTGTAAAAGTCACAGGGAATGTTTCTATTCATATAGTGCTCTTGGATTTATTTTCAGCAACATTTTCCAATTGTCAGTGTGCAAGGTTTACACCTCCTTGGCTAAATGTATTCCTAAGTATTTTATTCTTTCTGATGCTATTGCAAATGTTAACGGTGTTACTGTCATTAAAGAACTGTCTATTGCTAACAAGTACATTTTGTATACTACTTCAAATGCCTTGCTAAATGCATTTATTAATTCTAAAGGCACTCTAGTGTACCCTTTGTATCTTCTATGCACCAGGCCAGCATATGTCATCTGCAAATGGAGATAGTTTTACTTACTCCATCTCAATGGGAATGACTTTTTCCTTGCTGAATTTCCCTGGCTAGAAACTCCAGTACAATGTTGAATAGAAATGATGTGAGTGGATCTCTTTGTTTTGTTTCTGATCTCATGTGGAAAGCATTCAGTTTCCCCTTTACGTATGGTATAACCATGGAATTTTTGTAGATAGTTTTTCAGGTTAAGAAGGTATTCTACTTCTAATCTGATGGGGGTTTTTTAACAAAAGGATGCTGGATTGTATTAAGCACTTTTTCTTTGCCTACTGAGATGACCATATACTTTTCTTCTTTGTTCTATGTACCTGTTATATTGCACTAAGGATTTGATTTCCAGGTGTTAGACCAGCTGTGCATTCCTGGGACACATCACACTTGGTCGTGATGTGTAATATTTAAATGTTCACGTGGCCGACACTTTGTTAAGGACCATTTTTTCCTAAATTCACAAGACACATTCTTCTTATTTTTGATATCAGAATATTAGCTACAGAAAGGTCAAAAGTCTCCAGTCAAATTTAATGTAACCAAGTCTACCCCAAGACATTTTGTAATCGTGCTCTCAAAGGTGAGAAATAGAGATTTATCAGAGTTGCAAGAGAAGAGAAACAACACATATGGTGCCCCAGTGCATCTCGGACTTCTCAGCAGAAACCTTGCAGGCCAGGAATGGCATGAGATTTTCACAGTACTAAGGAGAAAAGACTGCCAACCTGTATCCAGTAGAGCATCCTTTAGTTACAAAGGAGAGAATATTGCTCCAACAGGCCTGATCTACTGAAGAAGATGTTAACAACTAAAAAGAAAAGACAGAAACATATGGAAAGCATGAGTAGGAGTAATTATTTTAAAAATTCATGATGGTCTAATATTACAAGCATGACACAAACTATTCGTATCCTTAGTATAAACTCTAAGAAACAAAATACTTAAAAAATAATGTGTTAATGCACAATATAGAAAGATGTAAAATGGAATTTTAAATATTCACAATGCAGGCAGAAATACAGTGTAAGCATAGAGTTTTCTTATATTTTCTCTCATTCTGTTTCTGGTCTTACATTTATGATTATTTTAAATTGCTACTGCTTAAAAATACCTTGTAATCAAAAGGTGTTTTTGGTAAGCCACACAGTAACCACAAAGCAAAAATCCATAGTGGACAAACCAAAAATTATAATCAAAACATACCACAAGACTAAATCATTTATACACAAAGGAAGAACTTAAGAGGAGGGACAAAGAAAGGAAGGAACTATAACAAAACCAGAAAACAACAGATTGGCTGTAGTAAGACCAGATCTATCAATTGCTGTGAATAAAAATGGATTAAATTCTCTAATTAAAGGAGATGGAGTCACTAAACAGATTGTTTGAAAAGACCCAAGTATATCTTTCTCACAAGAAACTCACTTCACCTCTAAGGATGCAGATAGATGAAAAGTATAAGGATGGAGTAAGAATTTCCATCTAAATGGAACCCAAGACAAAGCAAGAGTAGCCATGTTTATGTCAGATAAATAGACCTTAAACCAAAAACAGTGAGAAGAGATGAAGGTTACTATATAATGATAAAGGAGTCAGTCCAATTACTGCAGGAAGTAGTAATTTTAAATATATGTAACCAATATTGGAACACCCAAACATATAAAGTAAATATTAATAGATGAAGAGAAGAGAGAGACTCAAATACAGTAATTGTGGAGAGCTTTAACATCTCACTTTCAGCAATGATCAGATAGAAAAGCCAATGAAGAAAGAGCTAAACAGCATGCTAGACCAACAGACTACAACACATTTATCCAAAGGTGCTAAATATACATTTTCTGATCAGCACATGAAATATTCTCTTGGCAAGTCACACCACTTTTTAAAAATTGAAATCATATCAAATATCTATTCTGACCACAAAGTGGTAAAACTAGGTATCAATAAAAAGAAAAACTGAGCCGGGCATGGTGATGCATGCCTGTAAACCCAGGACTCTGGGAGGCTGAGGCAGGAGGATCATGAGTTTAAGCCCAGCCTAAGAAACTTAGGAAGACCTTGTCTCAGAGCGGGAAATAGCTCAGTGTGAAGACCTTGGGCTCATCCCCAGTACAACAACAACAAATGAAAAGTTTGGAAACTAAACAAGTAAATTAAAATTGAACAATTTACTTTTCAGCAACTAGTAAAACAGAAAAATTAAGAAGGAAATTTTAAATGTGGATACATTATGCCAAAATCCTACAAGGGAAGTTTGTAGCAATTGATGCCCATATCAAAATTAGAAAAATTTCAAGCAACATACTACTGTATCTCAAAGAACCAAAATAAAACCAAACCCAGATTTATAACAAAAGAAATAAGAAACATCATTGAAGTATAGACAAAAATAATACAAAAGAAAAATAAGAATTGATCAATAGAAAAATCTGTACACTGAGAAAAAGAGAAGAATTAAAATCAGAGATGAAAGGGAAATATAACTGATACCACAAAATACAAAAGATCAGTAGAGATTATTAGGAACCACTATGTGCCAACAAATTTGATAACCAAGAAGAAATGAACAAATTCCTAGGCACATACATTTTACCAAGTCTGAATCATGAAGAAATAGATCAATAGCAAGTACTAAGATTGAATCAGTGATAAAATCTCCCATGAAAGAAAAGCCCAAGATCAGATAGAATCTACCAAACATTTAAAAAACTAACACTAATACTAATTCTCCCTATTATTCAAAAAAAAATATGGGGCTGGTGATTTAGCTCAGTGGTTAGAGTGCTTGCCTTGCAAGCACAAAGCCCTGAGTGCGATCCCCAGTACCCAAAAAGAGCTACAAGTTCATTACAGTTTAACTCATAAATATATAACTTATGCATCGATTAGAAATGAAACTAAAAAAAAAGTATCAAATTTCACCAACATATAAAGCCTATATTCTCTCTCTCTTTCTTTTTTTTTTAGGTTTAGCAAAACTCTGCTAGTTTTTTTTTAGCTTGAACCACCAATACATTAATTCCTCAGTTGTATGAGAAATATTTTCTCTGGAATTATTTGCTACATCTGTGCCACTTCAGAAAATTTTTTGGCAAGAAGGGCAGAGACTATTTGGACCATTGTATCTATTTTAGATCCTCACTTAGAATCTTGTGAAACATTACATATTCAAAATGGAATTCAAAGTACGTTATTATGTATCAGCTCAGAAGTAGTTTTCTGAATCGATTGCCACCTTTTCCTAATTTTGGATTGTGTTTTCTATTTCAAAGTGAAATGCTGGCATGCCTACTATTTTTTCCTTCTTCAAATCTGGATGCCCAACTGTCAAACTTCTAAAATTTTACTTCCTACAGCAGGATGAACATGTTTTTAGACACACTTTCAAAATTTGGCTTTAACTTAATTTGCCAAAGCAATGGAGTCTTTAGGACAGAAGAAGGAGGCCTGCAACAAACAGAGAAGGAAAAATGAAACCTTTCCAAACATAGGCATTTTATAAATTACCCAACACATGGAAGTGGTTGCTGAAGTTGTCTTTTTAAAAGCTCAAAATATTCCCTTTGGGTTTTTTTCCTTATGTTTCATCCTTTACATTTTGCTATTGTAAGCTGTGTTTATTAAAATGTAGCTACGACTAAGTAGATTTTTTGTGATTTAAATCTATAGCAGTTTTAGATCATGAGCACTCCCAATAGTGTTGTATAATTCAAAGACTACAAATTTTGGCATGACATAGACTTCATTTAAAATCTGAGTCTTCCATTCACTAGCTGTGTGCTTTTGAGTAAGTCACTTCTTGTGCCAGGGCCTCTCTCCCACTCTGTAGTATGAGGATGACAATAAATGATGAGCAGATAGTTTGTAAGGGTCACTCGAGATAGTAAATGCAAGGCGACTAGAAATTGGAAGTGCCAATTCACTGTGTCTGTTATCTTTATTACAGAAAGAAACTGGTTGGTCATTCAGAGTATATAAAAACTGTGTGTAAGGGGGGATACTGAGAAAGTATGGATAATTTTAGCCTGAAGACCCAAAATATAAAGCTAAATAATATAGGAGTATCACTAAAGAGCACATCATAAAGAATTAAATGAGTAAGACAGACAACAAGCATACAGGAGTAATTGTTCTTATTATAAAAACATCAGTGCTTTGGTGTGTGTGAAAATCAGTAAATATCTCATTTTATCCAAGAAGGTGTTTGTAGAGGCAAATGGAAAGAGAAGAGGATTCTTTCGTCTATGGGCTAAGGGAACACAAGTTTGAAAATCATGGTTGATTAGATCCCCAGCACCCCTCAAAAAAAAAAAAAAGAAGCAATCTGAAAATCATGTTTGACACTAAAAAGATGAGTGCAAGTTTCGAAGTGTACATATTTCTCGGTAAATGTATACTGAAGAGAGCTTTACCACTGTCACATCCATCCTGTCTTTTCCTGCTTCTTGAAAGGGGCCTTGAATGGCAATTACATACTGGATGCAAAATGGTAAATGCAGTAGGCTAAGTAATAGTTCTGTACAAAGTATCTCTATCCTAATTCCAAGAATTTGTAAATTTCTGTATTACAAGACAAAAAAATAAAAGACCATACAGATGTGATAAAGTTAAAGATCTTGGCATGAGATTATCCTAGATTACCCAGCAGCCCTATTTCAGTCATGTGTGTGTCTTTATAAAAGGAAGCTGAGGGAGAGGCTGAGGAAAATAGAATCGGAGAGAAGGTGTCACCTTTTTAAAGACTGGGGAAGGGGCCACAGGCCAAGGAATGTAAAACAGGAATTTTTAGTCATTAGAAAATATCAGGAAGTAAATTCTTATCTTGACCTCTAGAGGTAGCATGGCCCTGGTGATACCTTCACATTAGCTTCTTGATCCCGAGTTTGAACTTCCGTCTCCCTGATCTGTGAAATTTCTGTTGCTTTAAATCACAAGATTTTTGGTAGCTTATTATAGCAGCCAAAGGAACCTAAAGCATTAGATTTTAAACATTAAACATCTAAAAGTTATGAAACTATAATAACTAGGCAAATAGAGTTACCTGTTAAATAAAGGTCAAAGAATGTCAGCAAGCCTCCAGCAGACGGTAAAAGAAAAGCAGCGGTGCGCGGAGGAGGCTGCAGGGCAGGACCTCAGGAGGGCGACGCGTGGACAGGAGTGACGCGCAGGCTGAACAAGGGAGCAGGGACCAGAGACCCCTCAGGCCCCTCTTCACTTCCCCACGCGGGACCTCCCACCAGACGCTCATGTGGCCAGTCTCCAAAAAAGAACAGTGCTTTTAAAAACTAAAAAAATAAAAGTGAGTAAGCGTTCTAGAGAGAAGCAGGACTACACTGGATGTCAGTATCCAGAGCAAAGTCTTAGCATCCGGGCATTTTGAGAAAGCCGACCGTCACGCCGCCTACCTTTCAGGCTAAAACAGACCTTTTCATGGAGTCACCTGTCAACAAAGAGTAAGATAAATTGGCCCAAGAAACAAACATTTATCAGAGAAAATACAAAGTTAAATTAAAAATCCTAATTAGAACCACGCAGATATCTAAGATGCTTTATCTCCAAAGCAAGAAAAGAATGCCATGAATAAGAAACAGGGGACAAAATTTATGACTGCAAAAAACAAAAAGCCTGAATTGGAATGTAAATGTCAAAGAAATATTCCACGATGTATTAGAAAGGAGTAAAGACAGAAACAGAAGAGAAGGGAAAAGATATGTGGTTGATGTATATAATAGGAATTCCCGTAACAAATAGGAATTCCAAAATATGAAGTGGTAGGAAGGAAATTATGAAAGAAAGGACAAAAAATTCTTCCAGAATTAAAAGAAAGCTAAGACTTCCAATTTAGAGGCTTCCCAAATACTAATCAAATTACATACATAATACTGTAAAATTTTCTCACATTAAGTATCCTGAAGGTTTCCAGAGAGAAACATACTAAATTGGTGTCAGATTTCCCATAAGCAATATGCAATGATTTAAGATAATAGTATATTCAGAGAGAAATTACCTCTAGCCTAGAAAAATATACTTAGCAAAACAATCTATCGAAAGAGACAAATGGTATATATTTTCAACATGCAAGGATTTAGCAAATTTACTTTCGACACCCACTTTCCTAAGGAGTTACTTGAAGTCGTAGACTAAAAAGAAGATGGAATATAAGAAAGAGGAAGTGGTGAGATTCAGGAGACAGTGGCTCAGGGCCCTGAGAAGCGAATCGCAGTCTCAGGCCCTCAAGTGCACACCGAATCTAGCACACGGCCATTCCACACTGGAGCAGGAGGATCCACAACTCAGCAAGAAAATAAAGAGAACAACATACAATAACAGGTACTGTGAATAAAAGACTAGAAATATCAAGAATATGGTGAAAGCCAAACACAAGAATAAGACGGTCTACGTGAATTTCCAGAAACAAAAACTGCAAGAAAGTCATAGTCTATTAGTCCATCTATGAAGCAAAACACCAAATTAGAATAGTGAGCCAATGAGTCAAGAGGAACAGGATGCATTATAGGGAAGAAAACAAACGTAAATAGAGAAAATATTATACAGTGCTTACGCTTCTCCTACCAGCAACTGGGTGAGGTAATCATAAATTAGAGAAAAACAAAACACTAAAGAAGTACATAGTTAAATGAGGAAGGAAGCAAAAATTACATCATGGTTTTAAGCAACTGGCTGAGTATGAAAAGAAACTGGTCATTTGAAGAACACTGTTCTCTGGGGACCTCAAAAATGATGCATGGCGTCCATGGCCAAGACAGAGGAAAGCCATGATGTCACCTCATTCCATATCCCATGATAAGCACTACAGGACCAGGACAACTTCAACAGCGCTATTATTTCAGTGTTTAGAATTAACCTACAAAGCATTAAAGGCTTAATTATGGCAACAAAAAATAAAAATATGAATTTAGGCAAAGTAAATGTAAATGACAAAAATTGGTTGGTATAGGAAGATACGAAATGGAAGGAAAGGTGAAGATACTAATATGTAGAGTCAAGAATTATGACTGTAATTAAAGAAATAAATGTAGGTTTAAATATTTAATGGAGGTTTAATTTTATTATTTAAAGTGAGTTAAAGTACTATTAAGAAAAAAAAAGAAAGATGATATAATGATACTGGGAGAAAAGGGTTGATATAACTGATTTAAATTCTGGTCTATCATCACATAACAAGAAGCTAATATATAACTGATGAGCGTACATAATTATAGTTGATAAACACTGTAGTACATTACTTAGCAATATTCTAATGTTAATATGCTAATATCATTATTGGATATAGCATTTTGGTACTGTTGGATAGTACCAGCAAAAGAACCTTATAGTTTAATGTTAAAAATTAAAGTGCTGAAGAAGAAAAAGAAATGATAATATTCATTGAATCTCAATGTTCAATACACAATCTTTAGCATTTCTCTAGATTTACACACACACACACACACACACACACACACAGTGTGAAGTCAAAAAGACTCAAACCCAAGTCCCCGAAATAACTAGCCACGTGCTTTATGGCATCTATAATTCTCTGAATATTAACATCCCAATCTGAAAGATGAATGATACTGTGAGGCAGTATTGTTCCTAAGGTCTAAATGAATAATAGCCCCCCCTAGAAAGTCTCTTCCCTTTTGTGTGTGATGGGTGAAACTCAGCTGTAACCTGAGGCCTGTTCATAGGTGTTAGCTCACAAATGGAATTCCTGAAGACAATGAAAAGTCTCAAGCTTACTTCATGTTTTTACACATTATGAAACATAGAGAAAGCTAAGAGTGGATCAAATTAGCACAAATATGTGAAATATCTAAAGATCTTTTAATCAAAAAGGTATGAACAACTAACTCTCGCTTACCAACCATGTCATAAATGTATGTTCTGATAACACTTTTTACTATTTTATGGATTCTGATTGTATAATATTAATACCTATATCAAGCAATTTTACTGTATTCTGGGCACTAGAAAACAGGGTATTAATGTCCTTATAAGAATCCACAGGCTAGGGGGTGGGGTTTAGCTCAGTGGTAGAGCACGTGCCTAGCAAGCTCAGGGCCCTGAGTTCGATCCCCAGTGCCCAAAGATTCCTCAGGAGGTCAGAATTAGCTTAATTCCTTTATCTCGCAATATTGATTTGTCAGATAACAAATATAAACTTTCTCCTATTTTTCCCTTTTCCTATACTCTACTGCTTATTGTCATTACTTATTATCTGTCAGTACATATAGAGCCATTTTTATTGACTAATATTGTTGCTACCCACTATAATGAGTCTTGAATGGCTACTTCACATGTAGAATTGTTTTCTTTAGCTAAGTATGTGTGTTGCTACTGCCACAAAACAAGGCCAAACCTCGCACTCTTGAAACTAAGAAGACAACATTACTGTCTGAAGCTCTTTGGAATTGAGGCCTTCCAAATCCAGAGAGGTAAGTTGAACTTTGCATGGATACTCTCATCAGTACAAACTCTTATAACTGCAGATAACTTCAATTTTTTGTTTCTAGGCAACCAGGAAGACAGTACTATGACAACCTCATATTTGTAATGCAGAATCCTGCTGTCTTCAATATCATTTATTGCAAAAACTTCACTACTTTATAAAGCTTAAAGGCCTAAATGAAGCCTTCGATTGACTTGAAAAAAAATAAAGGATTACATTTGCCCTCCCATTCAGTCACTGAATGTTTATAGGGTTCCAACTATGTGTTAGGCACCATTTAAAGAAAGAAAAATAAGAGTCCCTTCCCTAAAAGATTTTACCATTGAATGGGAGAACTTTAACACACTCATAAATACGTAAACCAAACTGTTACAATAAGTATTGCAAGATAGAAATTTTTACAGTTCCTGATTTCATTTATTTGTTGCTATTATTCTATGCTTATTCCAGAGAGTATTCTAGATATAAGAATCCAAACATGAATATTATTTCTGCTCTCCAAGCTGAAAATCTAGTGAAAATAGTAAGATGATTTTACATTATCTTATGACACATATTGTATTAGATGGTCAGATACATGAATCCCACGTAGAAGGGGCCCTCTGTTTAAAATGCATTCTTCACCGCATCCTTTGCACACATATTCCTTATTCCAAGTAATCTGCTCATTCCATGGAACCAACTTCAGTGCTAAACCTCTCAGATCCCAAATTGCTACACGCCCCAGGCAAATTTAGCTGCTCTGTGCCCTCCACACCTATCCCAGTGCTTAACAAATAATTAGGAAAACTGGGGACTTTGTAAAATCTGATGTTTTACCATTTAGTTTTTCTATACCATTCACCTGGAGCAATCAAGAAATAGCCAGGTGTGGATATGAAAGTGAAACACATTTCTTTTTTTAAAATGAAATCTCCATTAGTATATGTTTGCAATGCACAATAATTACATTTCTTTTGGGGAATATATATAATCGTTTTCAATTCCCCTTCCTCCTGTCCCCTTCTCTATTTCTGAAAAGTCTGCCTTCCCTGTTTCCTACCACCTCTCCTTCATTCATCTACAGTTTGAGTTTCTCATGTAAGAGAAGCCATGTGGTATTTAGCCTTCTGTGTCTGACTTATTTCACTTAACATTATGGTCTCAAAATCCACCCATTTTCCTACAAATGATGTGAAATCATCCTTCTTTATGTCTGAGTAAAATTCCTTAACACACAAACATTTCTTCACTCTAATTTTCTGAGACTTGTTTGTACAAACAAAAACAGCAGGAGTATCAATAAATGCACAAAATTAATTTAGAAGGCAGAGAGTGTTATAATAAATGCAACCAAAATACAAATATCCTGTATCCATGCTTTGGTGTTACAAAATAGCCCAAAACTCACAACTCCCGCTTTATTACCACCTCTTACAGCTCTGTATCAACAGGGCAGCTCTCACTTGGGATTTCTCTTTGGAATTCAGTCAGACAGCAGCTGGAGCTAGCTGAGGTTTCAAATGGCATAAACGCCCAAGAATAATGTCTTCATTCCTCAGCTCCTCCTCCTGGGGTCGACCGCAATACCTGGGGCAGACCTACGCATCTCAGTGATAACCAAGTGACCTTGCTGCTCGGCTAGCTTCAGGCATTCACTCCCAGCATGGAAACAGGTCCAGAGCGCTTGTGCTGAGACCCCTAGTAAAGAGCCACAAGGCATCTTAGAGTCTTACCTCGGAAGTCAGGCAGAATCACTTCTACCAGTTCTTCTGGTTGAAAATAAGTACAAGCCCATCTCGGATTCAAGGCAGGAACATGAGCGCAGAGGCCTGACTCAAGTGTGGGCCATCTATGAAGACCAGGTGGTCTAACATCTAATAGTATTTGCTTAATAGTGACAGCTGAATTCTAAACTATATATCCAATGGGTGGTGTCCAGAGGTTCAGCAGAGAATATAAATGGACAGCTCACTCAATGGATTTTATAGGATAATGTCTCACAATGATGATTCATATTAGCTAGGAAAAGGTTTAACTTTCAATTTTCTGTATTTGTAAATAGTATAAATCGATAAAATGCATTGATAATTCCTAAACTCTCCTTTCTCTCCACAATAGTACTATCCTTTTAAAAATACTTCAATAAGCAAGATAATGAAATGTATCTATATACTCTAATAAAAAGGTCTTTTAAGAGAAAAGAATTTCATGTACTTGAGTTTTATCTTTTTTGCTTTGGAGCAGATTCTAAGTAACCAGAAAGCAAAAAAAAAAAAAAAAGAAAAGAAAAAAGCATCAAACAATAACACACCCAAAAGATGGTACAGAAAAATGAAGACAGCAATTCCATCACGGGACTGCAAGAACTGTAACAAAATAGGCTGAGGCTTGAGGGAGCCATGTATGTCAATGGAAAACAATCTCTCTATCACATCATGAAAAGATATTTTTCAACTCCAAACTTTTATATCTCCCTGCTGAAAGGGCCTGTGTTGCTTACATTTGAGATCAGTATGACTATGCATACTAATAATATGACTTATTCCAGCACTCACTGTTTGGTTAGATTTTATAACTTGATTTAGACCTGACTAGAGATATGATTCTGTTGACTAATCCACTTCTGTCTTAAAACAAGCAGATTATGTTTGTCAGTTTTTGAATGCTATTAGGTTAATTCAATTCAGAAAAGCTAATTGGTTTAGTGTGTTATTTTTAAGAGGAAAAATTATTCCAAACCTAAGACAGACAGAGGAGACGTGTGCTATTCCACACCACCAAGAATAGCTCGAAGTGCTTAGAGAAAGGCTGCTCACGAAGGTGGGCACATTATGGCTGCAGGCATCAAGCGGAAGCCCCCATTCCCCTAGTATCTGCAGTTTTGAAAATCTGATGCAAGAACAGAGTTTGTAGGTTGCCTGAAAAAAAAAAATCACATTTTTCCCCCCGAGATTATATTAGAGAAGAAAAAAAAAATCTTCTCAAATAACTGGGTAAGATGACATGCATCAAGCTGGCCTGGGTCTCGAGGCCTCATTAAACCTAAAGATTATTCATCACGCTCTGGGTTTGAATTGATCGTTACAAAACTTTTCAAGATGTCAGTTTAAGCATCCAAGTGTGCCATATTCCAAGAAATGAGGGTTTAATAGGCTGTATTGATTCTTCTGTAATTTTCAGGAATTCATATGCTGTTTACAGTCACTAACCCCTCAATGACTAATTTATATTTCGGCTGTATCAGCATCATTCTTTTCCCTGTAACCACATACAGTGCTCCATTGTCTATGGTGGGCCATAGTGTTTGAACAAAGGAGGTAAACCACAACCAGAGAGTTTGTTGCATTATGGTGTATTTTTTGGTACATCCACTTTTAAATTAAGTAACAGGGTTCAGCTATTTCACTGTAGCAATAATCTCACCGCACCCTTTTTTATTACTGGTTACTTGCAGCATGACATGTTAGTTAATATTGATCAGAAAGTAAGTATTTTGTATTAAAAGAGGCAAGTGTATCTGGATCTGTCTATGGAAATAGGATGTATTAAGCTGCTGCATTACAGTGACTATTACCAAATCTCTGTCATTATAGAGAAACAAACAGGGCGAAGAAGACTGCAAAATACTTCCTTTCTTATGACACTATATGAGGTAAGCAAAAAATTAAGTTGGAAATTGACAGCGGAGCACAGAATTCAGCAGACAAACTGGAGGCCTGGTTGTCCTGGTAACTGTACCACTTCCTCATCATAAGGGCTTTACAATGAGAAAAGATTTAAGCAAATGAAGTAACTGTGACTTGGAGGTAGAACATTACACACTACAGATCAAGCACTGACAGTAACCTTTTTATGTATGGCCCTTAAGAATGGTTTTTACAGTTTTGAAATGTTGCAAGAGCAAAAGAAAAAGCAAGAGGAGGGAGAGAGTATATGTAACTCACAAGTAAGCTAAAACCCTTAATTTCTGATCCCTTACAAAGCAGTTACCAAATCCTGGTCTGCATTACTTCACCAGGGAGAGGCCTTTAGGAGAAGGCTGGGGGAGCTGTGCTTGAGCTAAGGGGTGGGAATGTAAGGAGCACAGGATTGCTTTTTCATAAAGGAATTAGATTGCATCTTTGTGCTTGCAAATAACTTAGATATTGCATGCCTAGTGTATAGCTGCATGAATCCAGTTGTATCCAGTCTCAATAATTATTTAAACAGTTGTAGATTCAAGAGGCCTGGGAATAGCAGCTGGGTAGATACTATGGATTATTCTTTTATTCCTTCCTCATCTCTCTTTAGTAAAGTCTGGAGCTTTTGTAGCTAAGGTTCTGGATGTGATGTTTTGATGCACTCAGACCAGACTTGAAATAGAAGCTCCTATTTCTACCAGCAAGCAAGGTCATGGTAACACAGTGGAGAAGGCAGGGTTTGAGAGACTGTCAAATTAAGAGCTCTATGAATGCAAAATGCAGTTGTGACAGCAGTAATCATGGAGGCAGCAGCAGTTAACACAATTCTATTTGGCTCACAACTATGATTTATCCTTATAATTCTGTATATATCTATAAATCCCATAACTGAATGGCATTCCATGGGAAAATCGAACAATATCTGTTTCTTGCACTAACTCTGATTTTAACCATGAGTCAACTTCTATTATCGAACTTGCATCCTCAATTAATTCAAGAATGATAAAAATGCACATCTTCCCTGATAACTTGAATCAGAAATATATAAGTGAGCCTAAGTGGTGGTGTACACCTAACAGCAGCACCTTGTATGGCTGAGGCAAGAGGATCACAAGTTTGTGTCAGCCTGGGCACCTCAGTGATTCAGTAAGACCTTGTCGCAAAATAAAAGCTCAAAGTGAAGACCCTGGATTCAGTCCCAGTAGCACGCACACATACACACACACACACACACACACACAGAGCTTTGTTAGGGCCCTGGCTTTTTTTTATTAATGCCTGTTTGTAGCACATAATGATTACATTCACTGTGGGAGCTGGTACAGGCACATAACACATCTTAATTCTTTTCTCATACTCTTTCATACTTTTTCCTCCATCTATTGATCCCCCTCCCATTTAAAATCTATCTCCCTACTTCCCATCATCTTTATTTTATGCTTTGTTTATATTTTGAGTTTCTCTTAAGAGAAGCCATCTGACATTTAAGCTTGTATGTCTGGTTTATTTCACTTAACATTATAGTCTCAAGTTACATCCCTGGCTTTTAGGGTTATATCATAGCTCTCCTTTCAGACCAGAGTAGAATGTCTGCCTTGGCCAGTGACACCTGTGTCTCCCCGTGACAGGCAGTTTTGGGGTTTTTTTGTTTTGTTTTGTTTTGTTTTCCTGGTGCGGGGGATCAAACTTAGGGCTCTGTGCTTGCTAGGCAAGCACTCTAACCACTGAGCTAAAGCCCCAGCCCCAACAAGCAGTTTCATAGGCACTATTTTCAAGTCCACAATACAGTAAACCCAATAAAAATTCTACATTTCTTAGAAAAACTCTGCCTGTGCAAAACATCGATGTGTACAATCCAATCAAGGGCAATTCTATGAAATGCAGATCAAAAGGTGTAAGTGACGCAGGAAAAGAGGATGTCAGAGCAGAGTATGAAGCAGGGTACCGTCACCATAAATAGAAAACACAGTGACTTTTAACAAGTATCTCCAGAGCAAAGCTGATAGTGCCACAGGAGACGGTCCCTCCACTGAAGGTGATGGCGATGGTGAGAACCAAATAACCATGTTCTTAGAGAGATGAGGAGAAAAAAGACCAGAATAAAGCTCTTTCCGACGTGTCAGTTCTTGTCATTATCCAAACAAGAATCCATTTAAATAGTCAGCAAGCAAACAGCTATGGGTCACAGCCTCTGTTGCTACTCTGAGACACTTGGGAAACTTTTTTGTAATAGATGACAATAACCAACAATCCATAAGAAGATAATATTTTATGTACACTCTGAGTTGTAACTATGTGTAGGAAGATATATAACAATACATATCTGCATTCAACTTCTTCCCATTATTGTCCATAAGAACTTTTGGACCAAGCTATGTAGAAGATTGTTAAAAATCATTCATTTTAAACTATAGTTGGATGCCTCTGAATTGAAAGGAAAAAATATTAAAATCTGCATCATCCTATATAGTCACATGTAACAATAAATATTAGTTATACCAATTCAGGAAGAGGGAGTATCTTCATCTGTCAAGAACTAGAGTTGGAATAATGCAAATTCAGCACTACAGCCACAGCCTTCAAATGCCACTGACCTGTACTGGAGCAATTTTTTTTTTTTTACCAGGAAAGGGGTTCCTCTTGTTCCCCCAAAAGTACATCACCACGTCTGTGCCAAACTCAGTGTGTGCTTTCTTTTGGTCACTAGTGTATATTTCCTCACTTACTCATTCAATAAATATTAAGCACCTACCTATAGCAAGAAATATGCCAAAAACTGGGGACATAGTGAAGAGAAAATAGAAATGCTCATATCCCTGCCCTGATGCCTAGCTAGCAGACCTGGACATATCTTCAACGAAAGAGAAAAACTGGCCACCACCCACCATCACCACCACACAAAACAAAGCAAAGGCCTTTGCCAATGACCAAACTTTTGCCAATATAATAGCAACTCCTAATAGTTATAAAGATATGGAAAACAATCATTATCTATCGCATGTTATGAGGCAGGAAAAATAGTACTCCAGCCATATAACAATGGAACTTTTTTCTTTATACTGCACTTTCTATTGCCTTGCTTATAAACATAACATTTGTACCAATTATAAACCTTTACAGACTTCTCCTTACTGGATAGAATTTTGGTAGGAGTATCATTTTCCTCTTTGCCTCATCAGTACCTCTAATTAAGATTCAGAGACTAAAATTCCTATAAAGAGAAGTGGACAAGAAGATGGCATTGTTCAATAAGAAGGCATTTTACCAGATAAATGCTGGGAGAGGCGATGTTTCCACATAGAGTTGGATGTCACAAGTCATTTAATTCTCTTGAAAAGACAACTAGAACAATGTGATAAACTAGAATTCTAGAGGAGAGAGCATCTCTTAGGTAAACTCACAAACACCTAAGGGCATTTACCAGTTCAGAGAGGGGCTGCAGAGCAGGGTTGGCCCAGTCAGAGTCTGCAGGATGGTGGGAGTTGAGGACGAAAAGCACTTTTTGAGACCATGTGGAAATGGGAGAGTAAATTCTGTATTTGAGGAACATTTTGCCAGAGGACATCGGCCAGGCCTGCGAGGTGTGTGGGTGGCCAAAGGGTCAAGAAAGAAAGTTTCTAAAGGCCGTAGGAAGTTTCCAGCACTCTCACGGCCCAAAGGAAATGGGTACTGGAGAAGGAGCCTTCCTGCTTCCATGCGAGTATCCCCTCAAGATAGTCACCGTATTTTGACGTGCTTAGGGCTGGGCTCTGGAGCTCAGCCGAAGAAAATCAGGACAGGGTTGAAGCTTTCGAAAACTTTTAGGAATGTAGATGGAGACACTTTTGTGCACTTCATCAAAAGCCTTGGGGGTTCCATGGGGAAACAAAAGTAAACACACCCTCACTGAAACTACAATCTTCCTGGTCCAGCTCAGTTTCTGGTGTACTTAAAATGACCCACTTCTGTGTTAGTTCTTTTCCTGTTGCTATAATAAAATATCTGAGACCAGGCAATTTATACAGAACAGAGGCTTACTTAACCCAGAGTTCTGTATTAGGCTCTGAAGTCCAAGATGACCTCTGTACTACATCATAACATGGCAGAGGGCATCACTGGTGAGATTAAGCAGGCATCTGTCTCGGGTCAGGTCTCTCTCTCTCTCTCTCTCAACAGTCTCCTGCTGATGCTGTGTGCCTCAGACTGGCCTCAAACTTGCAAACCTCTTGTGTCATCTTCCCGAGTGCTGGGATTACAGGCATGTACCACCATGACTGGCTTCTCTTCCTGTTCCTACAAAGCCACTAACGCCATGCAGGTGTGCCTTTCCTCGACTAGTGTGACCCTAATGACCTTCCAAATGCTCTACTTCCAAGTATCAGTAATATAGGAATTTAAGGATTAATTTATTGACACTTGGACTTGTAGGATGATGGGTTGATAAAGTTTGAATATATCCCCCATGCCCGACAGAGGAAAATGGGTGGTCTCTCTGGTGAATAATAAGGTCATCTGGAACCTTCATAATTCACAATGTCTGTGCTATAATAAAAATTACTAATATATATAAGCAAAAAAATAGGAATGACTATGAAAATTAAAAATAGGCAATAAGAGTAGATCCATCGATAACACAAACAAGAATTTTAAAATAAATAATACGTAGTTAAAGTGCAGAGGAACTCTACTTCCAGGTTCTGATCTGGTATGTAAGCAGCTTGGATATCATCATTCACACAAGAATAAAGCTGAACAAACTAAAAATCAGTTCTTCTTACATCCATCAGAGAATTGAGATCATAGGACAGGCCACTACCCTAGTAACTGGTGACACAGACAGATACAGAGAGTTACAACCAACTAGAGAAGAAACCACCCCCAGAACCAGTATTAGAATAGAAATACCTAAATTATTATTGAAAAATTGCTAGAGGATTAGTGTGGACACATCTAAGAGTTCAAAGCACTAGGGAGCTTGATATTGAGGAGATGCACACTTTGGTGGGTTTTACCAGTAAGAGTCCTACCAGGCTCTCAACGTGAAGGTCAGAGAGAAATTCCCACATGATTCCGGCTGTTGAAGGGGGAGTGTGGTCACTTGGAAATAAGCCCAGAACAGTCTGTTCTTACTAAGACTTGCCCTTAGTAGAAACTATTTCACCAGAGCCAGACCAACCTGGAGGAAGAGCAACAGCCTGCTCTAGCCTTTAACTTGGGGAAAGCAATATGCCAAGCTTTAGCCCCTCTATCTTTCTTGTCCCACCTAAGGAGAGGTGAGGACTGAGGAACACTTGCAAAAATCACAGCCTGGGGCAGAGGTTCCCTAAAAGTCAGAGACCCCATCAGAGAATTGTAACATGCCTCCACTTAGCTCCACATTAACAGAGCTTTTGTATAATAACAGAGCAATACAACTGAACAACCACACAGTCAACCATAAGTCTCTCTGAAATGCTAGATTCGGGGGGGAGGGGAGAAAAAAACAACCAAGAATATTGGAGGTTCTGAAATCTAAACCTATAGCAAACTAAACACAGCCTAACCCCTGGCCAGATAAACACACAACCTCACACACTAAAGTCCTCTTTCCTGTATTGCTCCTTTTACCCAATTTACCATATGTGACTTTCAACAACAACCACAAAATTAGAAGGCATACTAAAAGACAAACATACAGTTTGAAGAGAGAGAAAAGGCATACCTACATTGGAGACATACATGTGAGAAATTCTGGAATTACCAGATAGAGAATTTAAAACAACTATGATAAATACGCTGAGGAAGTCAATGGAAAGAGTGAGCAATGTGCAAAAACAGAAGGGTAATGTAATCAAAGAAAAACTCTAAGAAAGAAATCCAAAAGACATGCTAGAAATCAAAAACACTATGACAGAATTGAAGAATGCCTGTGATAGCCTCATCGATAGGCTTGTCATGGGTAGAGAGAAATAATGAGTTTTAAGAAAAATCAATAAGAATCTCTAAAATAGAATTGAAAAGCAAAAAATGTAATAGAATAATCCCAGAACTATAAGAAAATTGTAAACACAGTAATAAATGTATGATAATATACCAGGAGAAGAAAGGAGAAAGAAAGGAATTGAAGAAATATTTAAAGCAATAGTGAGAATTTCACAAAATTAATGATTTAATGATAGACACCAAACCGCAATAATCTCAGGAAGCTTGGTGAACACCAAAAAGGATAAATGCTCCCCAAAATATACATCTAGGTTTATCACATTCAGACTGGGAAAAAAAGAAGTGAAGAAAAAAATATTTTTTAAAGGCAAACAGTAAAATCTTTTCTATTAAAAAGCCAGCTAAGGAAAAAAGAAAAAATAAGCAAGAATAAGAATTACATCAGATTCCTCTGCATAAACCATACAGCAAGAAGTAGAATTAAATGTTAATGTGTTGAAAAAAAAAAGCCACCAATACAGAATTCTGTATTCAGTAAAATTGTCCTACTAAAGTGAAACAGAAATAAGGACTGTTTAGGCAACAAAATGAAGAATCCATCACCACTACACAGCTTGCGAGTAATGCTAAAAAATATTCTTCATAAAGAAACTATATATCATAAATTTGAACCTATATCAAGAAATTAAAAAGCAATAAAGGTAAAATATTTTGCTTCTGTTCAAAAAGATAGCAACAGTGTATTTGCTGATTATAGCTTCTAGATGGGAAATGGGTGACGGAAATGTTATAAGAAATGAGAAAAAGAAATTGGGAATGCACTGTTGTTAACATGCACACAGTGCCCAAGAAGTGGTGTCATATTGTAAGTGAAAAAGGACTAGGTGTAAATGTATACAGTTAACTAAAAGTCAACCACTTAGAAATAATAGTAGTAGTGTGAATAATAATAATGACAAATATTTTTAAATAACCAATATGTTTAGAGAAAAGACTAATCATTTTAAATGTTGAATTAAAACCAAAGAAGTCAGAAAAATAGTGGAAGATGAGGAAAACAAAAAGGACAATGAAATGAAAACATTAACAAATATGGTAGCTACTAATCAAAATATATCATTAATTGCCTTAAATATCTATGATCTAAAAATACTACAAGACTGAAACTATGAATTTTGATTTTCTTAAAAACCTGTCTATATTATCTGTAAGACCCCATTTTAAGTATAAAGACACTGACAGATTAATAATAAAGGAACAGAGAAACACATACAATGCTAACACCAGTCAAAAGGCAACTGGAATAGCTACAATTATTTCAGAAAAAGCAGACTTGGGACAAAAGTGGACAGAGCCACAAAAAGAAATCATTGAATTCACTATTATGGTTGGAGAATTCAGTGCTCTTCAATCACCTAAGAGATTCAGTAGGCAAAAAAATCAGCAGGAACATAGCTAAACTGAACAGCACCATCGATCAATTGGATCTAACAGCCATCAACAACCTATTTCATCTAATAAGATCAGCAGGCATTCTTCTAAGCACACTAGGAACATTCACCAAGTTAAGCTACATCCAAGCCATAAAACACACACTAACAAATTTCAAATCATACCAGCTATGATCTCAGAGAACAACAGAATTAAATTAGAAATTAACAGTAGGAGAGCTGGAACCATCAAAATATGTGAATATTAACAGTCCCCACACTTCCAAATAACACCCAGTCAAGGAAGAAGTCAAGAGAAATTTGAAAATAATTTTAACTAAATGAACATGAAAGTACAACCCCCCAAACTGTGGGATGCAGCAAAAACAGTACTTAGAAGGAAATTTGTAATATTAAATAAATTATAGGAAAGAGTTAAAATCAAAAAGTTTTCACATTAGGAAACTAAAAATTTTAAAAGCAAAATATATCTAAAGTAAGCAGAGGTAAATAAAATTAGAAAAGTCTATGAGAAAAAGGGCTTCTGTCGTGAGTGGCACATGTAGGGCAACTCGTTTGCTCTGTGTGCAGAATCGACATCAAGAGATTTTGGAAGCATAATTTTTTGGTATTTGGGCTGCTGGTGATCGTTGGTCCTAGAGCCCTAAAAAAAAAAAGTCTATGAAATTTAAAATGGAAAAATCCATAAATAAAAAATCTAGTTATTAAAAAGATCAGTAGTAGTGAAAGTCTCTAGATAGTCTAACCAACAAAAATGAGAAAAGGTACAAATTACTGATGTCAAATACAAAAGAGAGAATGTCACCACTAATCTCATGAATATTAAATGGAGAATGAAGGAATAATATAAATAACCTTCTACCCACAAATTAGATAACTTACATAAAATGACCAATTCATTGAAAGGCACAGTCTACCAATATTCATAGAAATATGGATGATTAGAGGATGTGCAAAACTGCTAAAGAAAATGGATCCAAATTTAATACATTTTTCACAACAGAAAACACCAGGAACAGAGGAATTTACTGATAAGTTCTAATTTAAGGAAGGAATCATACTGACTCTTTACAATCTTCTAAAAAAAGAAGCCAAGGGAATACTTCCTAACTCACTGCATAAGGTCAGAATTCCCCTAATATCAGAACCAAATAAAAGCATTACAAGAAAAGAAAACTACAGATCAACCTCGTATATGAACACAGATGCAAAAAGTCCTCATAAACAAACAAACAAAAAAATCCAAGAGGGACTTGGAGGTCTGAGCAACCAGGTTTGCATGCACCAGCCTGGCTGATCCAGGCCAGCTCCACCCCCTCAAAACCCACGGACTTGGAGGTTTAAGCTGCTGGGTTTGCACGCGCCAGTGCCACTGACTCAGGCCAGTTCTGCCCGTGCAACGGCAGGGTTAAACTCAAGTAACCTCTGTCTCCCTCTCTTTTTTCTCCTTTTTTGTTTTCTTTTCTTCTTTTCTGGTCCAAGCCATTAGTGCATAGTAGAGCCAACAATACCTGCACCATTGAGGAACATTTTAGAGTCATAAAGGGTAAGGAGATGTGGGTGGGCTAACAGGGACCTCCTAGAGAGCTACAGGTTGAAAACTCTGCCCCAGACTCCACTCCCAGAGACCAGGATCAGCATAGTACACAGCACTAACCACTGCAGACTCGATAAAACTATCAAGCACAGAAACAGGTTTTAGCCTGCACATCACCACAAAACAGTGGACATCAGAGAAATCATACTATATATAGATAGATAGATACATCTATATATATATATATACACTATACTATAGATATATATATACTATATATAGATATATACATATATCTATATATCTATATATAAATATACATATATCTATATATAAATATATCTATCTACATATATCTATATATATATCTATATATAAAAATTTGTTTTGTTTTGTTTCTTCTTTTCTTTGTTCTTTCTATTATTCATTCTGTTACAGGTCTGATGTGTTCTCTTTTCTACCTATTCTTTCATGTTCCTATTGCTTAGGTTTTTACTTTTATTGACTCCTGCCTTGCTAATATCTTTCCTTCTCTCTACTCCCTTTTCTCTCTCTCACCTTCCTCAACAAATTACTCTGATTTTTCTTTTTTTCTTTTCATTTTCTTTCTCTCTTTCATTTTTCATATGAGTGAATATTGTCTAGATTCTACATGGTTTGACCCACTACTCCCACTTTTCACTCCTCCTATAATCTCTACACAAGTTTCTCAAAGTAATATCCTTTTATCATTAAGCCTTGCACCAACTGGAACTCTCTTCATTGACCCCACTAACTTTCACTATCCCTCATAAACCCCCCTACATATAGGGTAAAAAACACATTACTAACAGGAAACCCACTACATACAAATTCCTGGTTTAATGGGATGCTGCTTTATTACTGTGTTTACCTTGCTCTGATGGTTAAAGATACAAAGTTAATAGTTACCACAGTCAGTCAATTAAATGAATATAATTAATGCTATTGCTACTGTACTAGTGCAACAAGGGTGTTAAACAGGTTATAACCAATTTTACTTTCTCATATGGCAATACTGGGGTAATAATCATTAACATAGTCCAAGATTTTGAGACAGACACAAAAGCCAAGAACCACACAGAAAACACTGAAGGAACAGACCTCCCTTTGGAAAACATTGATATTTGTCTTCAAGTAACCTCCCATAAAAAATATATAAAAAATCAACACTGAAACTAAAAGGGGGGAAATACAGATCCAAAACAAACAAACAAACAAAAAAAAGACAAGACCCAGAATAAAATACAACCTCAGACCCCAGCCCACCCAGAATAAATCCACAGCACAGTGAAATAGAGAAAATCACAAAACACCCAACCAAACTTTCAGAAATGTTATCAGCAGAGGTTAAAAAACAGATAGAGAAAACTATACAGAACATCATATTAGAAATAATTGGCCAAGTTAAGAAAGAGATGACAATCATAATGAAAGAACTGCTTAGTGAATTTAGAGCAGACACAAATTAAAAAAAAAAAAAAAACAGAGGAGTTTAGAAAAATAAAGGAAAACTTCACCACTCAACTCTGGAAAGAAATGGAACCCATGAAATGGATCCAAATATATATTGAAGAAATATTAAAAAAAAAAAAAAACTCTTGAGAGTATACGCAGTAGATTAAATGAAAGCAAAGACAAAATCTCAGAACTAGAAGACAGGACTGCAGTTCAACCAGGAAAAGGAAAACTTAAAAATAGCTACAGACTATGAAATATCAATACAACAACTGCAAGATGATTCACAGACGAACAATATAAGATTGATTGGAGTGAATGAAAAAGCAGGAGATAGTGCAAAGGATCTAAAAAGATTATTTACAGAAGTAATAACAGAAAACTTCCCAAGCATTAGAGGAGAACTTGACATACAGATAAGTGAGACATATAGAACTCAAATTACCCATGTTAAAAATAAATCTACACCAAGACATATAATAATCAAGATTCCAGAAATTCAACAAAAGAACAGAATACTGGAAATTGTTAGAGAAAAGAAACGAATTGCCTAAAGGTAAACCCATCAGAATCACAGTGGACTTCTCAACACAAAATCTTATGTCAAGGAGAGCCTGGAGCAAAATATTTCAAGCCTGAAAAGAAAACAATCTCCAACCCAGATTGGTGTACCCGGCCAAATTATGTTTCAAATTCAACAATGAAATAAGATACTTCCATGACAAAGAACAACTGAAGAAATTCATAACCTCCAAACCACCTCTACAAAATATTTTGAAGGATATCTTAGAATAGGTAAAAGGAAACTATAATTACAAGGACAATAATAAAAAGAATCCACCAGGCAAGACAAACAGTTAAACTGAGGTGAATCACAAACCCAACAACAGAAAAGATCCATGACAATGATAAGTCAATATATAAGAGCAGTAACTATCAATGTAAATGGTCTCAACTCATAAATCAAAAGAAACAGACTAGCAGAATGGATCAAGAAACAAGATCCATCAATATGCTGCATACAAGAGACACATTTAACTCAAAAGGAAATCTGTAGACTGAAAATCAAAGGATGGAAAACAGGATTTCATGCAACAGGAAGCCAGAAAAAAGCAGGGGTAGCTACCATAATCTCAGACAAAGTAAACTTTGAACCAAAACTGATCAAGAGGGATGGAGAAGGTCACCACATACTTCTCAAGAGAAAACTCCAAGAGGAAAAAATAGTAATCATTAATATTTATGCACCAAATATTGGTGCACCTAACTACATAAAGCAAATATTAAGGGACTTGACAGATCAAATAAACACTAACACAATTATAATGGGAGACTTCAATACCCCACTGTCACAAATAGACAGATCAACTAGACAAAAAAATTAACAAAGAAATATCAGAACTGAATCAAATCTGTGAACAAATGGACTTAGCAGATGTCTACAGAGTGTTCCACCATACAACAGCAGAATATACGTTCTTCTCAGCTGCCATGGGTTGTTCTCCAAAATAGACTACATACTAGCTCATAAAGCATGTTTAAGGAAATGTAAGGGAATTGAAATTATCCCATGCATACTATCAGACCATAGTGTGATAAAACTGGAATTTAATGGTAGCAGAAACCAAAAAAACTACATAAAAACATGGAAAATAAATAATATCCTTCTGAACAACAGCTGGGTCACAGAAGAAATTAAAGAAGGAATTAAGCAATTTATACAGTTTAATGATAATGCCAATACAACATACCAGAGCCTATGGGATACAATGAAAGCAGTACTACAAGGGAAATTCATTGCATTGAACTCCCACATCAGGAAGACAGAACGAGCTCAAATAAACAACTTAATGTTGAACTTCAAACGTCTAGAAAAAGAACAAACCAAACCCAAAGCTCATATGAGAGAGGAAATTATTAAAACCACAGCTGAAAGTAATATAATTGAGACTAAGAAAACAATACAAAGAATCAATGAATCAAAGAGTTGGTTGTTTGAAAGATTAAATAAAATAGGCAAACCCTTAGCCCATCTTATCAAAAAAAGGAAAGAAAAACCCAAATCCGTGCAATAAAAAATGAAAGGAGTGAAGTCACAACTGACCCTACAGAAATCCAAAGGATCATCAGCATGTACTTCAAGAACCTATACTCAAACAAGACGGAAAACACTGAAGAAATGGACAGCCACTTAGAAACATATGAATTACCAAAACTGAATCAAGATGACATAAGAATACTAAATAACCCACTATCAGCCATTGAAGTTGTAGAAGTAATTAAAAACCTACCAACAAAGAAAACCCCAAGTCCTGACGGTTTCAAAGCTGAATTCTACAAGAAATTCAGAGATGATCTAATATCACTGTTCCTCAAACTCTTTTATGAAATTGAAAAGGGAGCTGTACTTCCAAAATCATTTCTGGAAGCAAGCATTACCCTGATACTCAAACCAGAAATAGATTCAACCAAAAAAGAGAACTACAGGCTAATATCCCTAATGAATATAGATGCAAAAATTCTCAATAAGATCCAGAACGCAATGAATTCTGCAGAAGATTATACACTATGACCAAGTAGGTTTCATCCCAGGGATGCAAGGATGGTTCAACATTCGCAAATCAATACATGTGATACACCATATTAACAGAATCAAAGAGAAAAATCACATGATTATCTCAATAGATGCAGAAAAGGCATTTGATAAAATCCAACACCCATTCCCCTGATTTAAAAAAAAAAAACTCTACAGAAATTAGGAATAGATGGTCTATATCTAAATCTGATAAAAGCCATCTATGACAAACCAACAGCCAATGCCACACTAAATGTTCAGAAACTGGAAGCTTTCACACTAAAATCTGGAACAAGACAAGGTTGTCCACTCTCACAACTATTATTCAATATAGTTCTAGAAACATTAGCCAGAGCAATCAGGCAAGAGAAAGAAATAAATAAAAATAGGAAAGGAAGAAGTTAAACTATCATTATTTGCCAATGACATGATACTCTACATAGAAGACCTCAAAAATTCCACCAAAAAAACTTCTAGATTTAATAACTAAATTCAGTTGCATAGCTGGACACAAAGTCAACACCCAAAAGTCAATAGCATTCCTATCTACCAATAACAAACTCACTGAGAAAGAACTAAGTGAAAATATACCTTTCACAATCACATCGGAAAAAATGAAATACTTAGAAATCTATCTAACAAAGCCAGTAAAAAATCTTTTCACTGAAAACTACAGTAGTCTAAAAAAGGAAATTGAAAGGGATATCAGACAATGGAAAGATATCCCGTGTTCTTGGCTAGGAAGAACCAACATAGTCAAAATGGCCATCCTTCCTAAATTACTATACAGATTGAATGCAACTCCAATCAAAATACCAATAACATACTTCACAGAATTAGAGAAAACAATCATGAAATTCATCTGGAACTAGAAGAGACCAAGAATAAAAAACAATCCTGGGCAACAAGAATAAGACAGGGGGCATCAAAATCCTTGATTTGAAATTATACTATAAAGCTACAGTGATAAAAACAACATGGTTAGAGTACTTGCCTAGCAAGCTCAGGACCCTGAGTTCGATCCCCAGCACCAAAAAAAAAACAAAAAAACCAGCATGGTACTGGCACGAAGACAGACCCAAGAACCAATGGACCAGGCTAGAAGATGCAGAAACAACTCCAAACACATTCAAATACCTTATCTTTGACAAAGGAACAAACACCCTTACTGGAAGAAAGATAGCCTCTTTAATGCATGGTGCTGGAAAAGATTGGCTTGCAACATACTGGAAACTAAAACTAGGTACATGTCTTTTACCATATACTAAGCTAAAATCAAGGTGGATCAAAGATCTAACATTAAAATAGAAACACTAAATCTACTGGAGAATAGAATAGGAAGAACTCTTGAAGACATAAGTATAGGGAAAAAATTTATGAACAGAACCCAGAATGCACAGGAAATAACACAGAGTCAGTGCTTGGGATCACGTCCTATTAAAAGGCTTTTGCATAGCAAAAGAAATCACCAATAGGCCAGAGTGAAAACCCACAGACTGGGAAAAAATTTTTGCCAGCTGTCCCTCAGAAAAGTCTAACATCTAGAATCTATAAAGAACTAAAAAAAAAAAAAAAAAAACCAATCAAATCCCCCAAATATAAAGACTCTACCCAAAAATGGGCATCTGAAATGAATGAATATTTCACAGATGAAGAACTAAAAATAGCAAATAAATATATGAAAAAGTGTTCAACATCATTGGTTATTCGAGAGATGCAGATCAAAACAACACTAAGATACCATCTCACTCCAGAAAGAATAGCTATTATCAAGAAATCAACCATTAACAAGTGTTGGTGGGGCTGTGGGGGAAAAGGAACCTTCCTCCACTGTTGGTGGGAATGTAGATTGGTCCAGCCACTGTGGAAATCGGTGTGGAGAGTCATGAAAAAACTACAACTAGAGATTCCATTTGACCCAGCTATTCCTCTGCTTGGTATCTTCCCAGAAGAATTGAAAACCTCATACCATAGAGATATCTGCACAACCATGTTCAGAGCAACACAATTTGTAATAGCTAAGTCTTGGAAACAACCTAAATGCCCAATAACTAATGAACGGCTAAAGAAGATGTGGTTTTTCTACATAATGGAGTACTACTCTGCCATAAAAATGGATAAGCTAGAGACATTTGTAGGTAAATGGATGTACCTTGAGTGCATACTCTTAAGTGAAATAAATCAGACACTCATGAATACACATTGAAATGTTTCTCTGATATGAGAAACCATAAGTGTAAATAAGAACAAAGAGGTGCAATAGATATTATATAAAAGGAAGATAATATTCAAAGAAAGTAGAACTAGAAAGGAAGAAGGGGGAAAAGAAGGAGGAGAAAAAGAAAAGAAAGGAGAAAGGAAAAAATGGAAAAATGTAAATAAACCTGTTGCAAATAGTGAAGGGTGAGGGAACGGAAGGGAGGGGTGGAGAAGAGAGGGGAAAACCAAGATTTATCATGTGCAGGTACAAAATAACCATGTTTAAAAAAAATAACCATGTTGAATATGATCATTATGTATACAATGTACCAATACATGTTCTTAATAAAAAATTAAAAGAAAAAATACAAGCAGATTGGATCCAACAAGCAAAGCAAACATGCCACAACAAAGTGAGTCTGACTCTAGACATCCAGGATAAGTCAGTATTTGAAAATCTATTAATGCAATTGATCACTAAAAACAGAATCACTAAAAACAATCATCTAAAAACAAAAAAAATTACACAATCATAGCAACAGATACAGAAGCTTTCCCCCTAGGTGGGAACAAGGCTAGGGCATCCCCTCTACCAGTCTTGCTCAACAGCTCCCTGGAAGTCCTAGGAATGCAAATGAAATAAGAAGGAGAAAACATGTATAGATTGGGAAAGAAGAAATAAGACTGTCTGTTCACAGATAATATTGTTGTCTACAAAAAAATCCCAATGAATCAACCTAAAAATTCTTATATGAATATAGCAAACTGCAGAATACAAATTTAACATTAAAAATCAGTTGCTTTCCTATACACCAGAAACAACTGGAATTTGAAATTGAAAACATAGTACCATTTATATTAGCACAAAAATCCTGATGTACATTTAACAAAACATGTATAAGATCTATAAAGGACAATTACAAAACTCTGATGAAAGAAATCAAATAATATCTAAATAAATGGAGAAACAGTCTGTGTCTGTGAATTGAAATATTATTAGGATGTCGGTTCTTCTCACTTGACCTCTCATTTCCCTGAAATTCCAATCAAAATCAAATTATTTAGTGGATATATGCAAATGAATTCTTTTCATAGGAGGCCAAAGGACCCAGAAGAGCCAACATAAAATTGAATCGGCAAGTTCAATGTCAAGTAAAGTTTTAGCAAGCACGACAGTGTAGTATTGGTGAAAAAATAGAGAAATAGAGCAATGGTACACAACAGAGAGCCCAGAAGTAAACCCACATAAATACCATCAACCGGTATTTGACAGGGAGGAATAACACTTCAAGAGAGAAAGGAGAGTCTTTTCAGTAACTGGTATTGGTGCAACTTGACACCCACCTTATACCAAAGTCCAGACAGACCCTATACATTTCACAAACATTCGGTCAAAATGGATCACACGCTAAATGGATCATAAAATGCAAACCCATAAACTCCTAGAAAGTAACAGAGAAACAAGTCTAGATGACCTTGGTTTTTCAATGATTGTTCAGACACAACGTCAAAGGCAATATCCATGAATGAATAAGATTTTGGACTTCGTGCAAATGAAGATCCTGCTCTGCCTTGCTGGTAAGAGAAAAAAGAAACAGATTGGAAGAAAATCTTTGCAAGTCGTGTAACTAGCACAGGGTCGCCATCTGGTCACCATCAGTACTCAGTTTTAAGGAGGCCGAATACCTGAACAGCTACCTCACCAAAGATACACATATGGAAATTGTACAGATGGCAAAATGTTCACCCTTAATAATTAAGGAAACGCTAACTAAAACTAAATGGCAAAGCACTACACCCACTGAAATCACTGAAATCCATAAACTGTCGATATCAAGTGCTGGCCTTGATATGGAGCAAAAACAACTCGTTTATTGTTGTAACACGGATGCTGTAAATGTTGCACCCACTTTGGAAGGCAGTTTGGCAGCTTTTCATAAAGCTAAATATACCCTACTACACAATGCAGCAAGAATACTGTTAGGTATTTTCCCAAACATGTTGAAAACATGTTCACACAAACAAAAAAAAACCCTAAAAACAAACATTGAAAGTATGTTTCTTCTATAATTGCCAATTATTGAAAGCAACCAAAATGTCCTTCAACAAGTAAACATACTGTGGTAGATCCATACAATGAACTATTACTCAGTGATTAAAAATATGAGTTCTCAAGCCACAAAAAGACATGAAGGAGTCTTAAAAGCATACTGCTAAGCCAAAGAAGCCAATCCGAAAAGGCCACATGTCTATTTGACATGATTCTAACTTTATGACATCCTGAAAAGGCAAAACTAAGAGCAGTGGTTGCCGAGGGGCTTAGGGAGAAGGAGTTAGGGATAAATAGATGAGGATGGAATTTTTAGGATGCTGGAAAAGTTCTATCTGATGCTATAATCACGGATACGTGAATAAATGTGTGTGTGCATGTGTGTGTAAATGCAAATAGAAACATACAATACAAAGACTGACTCCTAATGTAATCTGTGGGCTTTAGTTCATAGCAATGCATCAGTATTGGTTCCCCAACTCTAACCAGTATAACCCAGTTACACAAGACACTAATAACAGGAGAAACTGGGAACCAGTAAAGAGGATTTATAGCAACTCTATACTGTCTGCACAATTTTCTGAAGACCTAAAATTGTTCTAAAAATTAAAATTGCTGAAAATCTGCTGGCAAAATGTATGAAAATACTATTATAGTAGCAATTATACCTGCTTACTCAAATTATTTTTCAAGTCTTATTTCTATGACATTGTTTTACTTTGAGGATCACAACCAATAATAAAACAGAACCAACATTTATTATCAATTTTATGCCAAGTCCACTACTAGACTGAAATGTCTAGTTGTGATCTCCAAACACTATTTATGACACATTGTAATCTTTCTATATTATTGTATCTTTAAATATAACAGGCGTGGATTTTAAAAGTGATTTATAATGTTTCTAGTGTGGTTTATATATACCCAAATGATATATTTTTCAGCTTGTTATTTTCTAAACGCTAAAGTTCCTTAGCTATTAGTTCATGTAATCATCTGGTCATTTGTACATACACATTTATATAAAATGAAAAATAAAGTCTATTAACATTTTAAAGTATGTTTCAAAAAGTAACAGTAATTATAATACATAGAGTCCATACTGGAAAATTTAAAAACTTAAAAACAAATACAGAGTCCATATTGGAAAACTTAAAAACTAAGCACAAACTTACATCAGTGCTTCTAGCTCTTCATATCTCCATGGCTTTTTTTTTCTTCTTAGACAAAATTCAAATGTATAAATGCTTGGTATTTAGGTACTAACCTAAAGAAATATAGCATATACTGTCTTAAAACTCTGAAGTCTGGCTAAAACTTATAAAAGGTAATTATTAGTTATTTCTCTATTACTGATTAGAAGTGAATAATATCATATCTTTGAAAACTCAAAAAACATCTAATTTTCCAGGTCTTTGACACAAAGATATTGGTTTAACTTACACATATAATTGAAATTGTTACAGTGTATAATTCTTGCAAATAGATAAAACTCAGAAAGGAGTCACAGAAACTATTAGGGACCTAAAGTAAAAAAATAAAGTCAAGACAAAAATGTAGATTCTTGGTGAAGAAGAAAGAAATGGTATCTACTTTTCTATGAAAGCAAAGTATTTAAAGAAATGATAGGAAAGGCATTTTTAATCTTTTTTGTCACAGCATTAAAAAGAAAAAATACCAAGGGGGCTTTTTATTATTTAAATCTTGTTTTATATCTCAAGTTTATAGAAAAATTTCAAGGACCATACAATAAACCTTTCTTCAACTAATTGAGTGTAAGCTGCCAACCTAATTGCCAAATCAGCTCCCCAAAATGTTTACTTCCCATAAACAAGAATTATCTTCTTCCCAAACATAGAACAACTACCAACAATCAGAGAGTTAGTACTGATCCCATAATTAACACCCATCCTCCCAACACAACATTCTCCTTTATCACAAAAGGGCAAAGTACAGAATCATGAGTTACAGTTGTTTGCAATATCTCTTTAGGGTCCATCAGTAGGGAAATTTCTCAGTTATTCTTTGGTTTTTACAACCATGTCACCCTAGTAGATCACAGGCCTGTTATTTTGTAGATGGTTATTTAATTTGGATTTACTTGGTGTTTCTTCATTATTCAATACTGATAATACATCTTAGGCAGGACAAGAATAATGCTTTGCTCTCTTTACACCTAGCAGGTGACCCTTGATTTTGATTTATCCCATTACTTTGGACATTCATATTGATCAGTTGATTAACATGGTGTTAGCAGGCCTTTCCTCTGTGAAATTATGTTTTCCCCTTGTAATAAATAAGCATTTTGTGTGAAAGTGCTTTGAAATTATATTTCTGTTACTCTCCAAAGTCTTAATATATTCATTTTTGTCAATATAGTTTCATAATTTTCTATTTCATTTAATGGGCTAAGATCCATTACTGTTGCTTGATCAACTTTATTAAAATATAATTATATAGAATTAAAAGTTTCTGTTTTAAATATCCAGGTTGATGGGTGTTTAAGAATGTTTGCACCCATACAACTACCACTCCAGTAGACATACAGAAAATGTTCATCATTTACAAAGTCTCCCGGCATCCCTTTGCAGTCAGCCTAGCTCTACTAGCCTAGCTCTACTAGCCTAGCTCTACTAAATGCCTGATCTGTTTTACATCACAATACATTGAGTTTTCCCCTTCTAGATTTTATACAAATGGAATCATACACTATGTACTCAACACATAATTTTTCTAAGAATCATTCGTGTTGTTCCAAGTATCAGTCACTCATATTCCTTGTCATTGCTTAGTATTCCAGTGTATGGATATACATTTCCCTAGTCTCATGTACGTGGACAGACAGTTTGATTTCTTGTGTAGAGATTATTTTGAAAAAAATTACTATGAATATTTGTGCATATGTCTTTGTATAGACATATGTTTTATTTGGTGTTTATTGAACCTTATAAGATATCGTCAAACTGCTTTCCAAATTAACCATAACATTTACTCCCTTCAGCAATGTATCAGAGTTTAAGATGTCCTAAATCCTCCTGAACATTTAAAATTGTCCACTTTATAATTAGTCATTCATAGTAAGTAGGTAGTTTATCTCATTGTGGTTTTACTCTGCACTTCTCTGATAACTAATGATGTCGAACACCTTCTCTGAGGCTTCTTGGCCATTTGTATTTATTTTGAATGATCTTTTTGGATGTATGCCTTTGTAATACTGTGTTTTAAATATGCTTCATAAATTATACATATCTATGTCATGGTGAATTATGTGTGTATAAATACAGGATATATTCTTACAGCTATAGTTACTAGATTAAAGAATATACCTTCTAAACTGAAAAATACTAATTACTCCCCTATTGGTTTCTTTAGAGACTGTATGAATATATAATTGCTGAACAGTATAAGAGAAAAATAGCAGTTTATAAAGCTGACATTATTTTTCAATTATTTTAAGCACTGTGTATCAGTTTTATTTCTAAGAATGTGGATACACCACATCTTGGGTAAAATTCTTTCCACATTATTTGTTATCATGTAGGTAAAAATCATTTAAATAAAACAAAGCAGTGTAGTATTTGAAAGTTTTCACAAGAAAATTTCTTAAGAAACAGTTATGGTTTTGATAAGTTTCTCATATCAAATAGTTTGAAAACTAAATTATAGATGAGCTGATAGTACTAACAGGTGTGCTGTGGTTTAACTGTACAGGTAAAAGCCCTCAGTTACAGCAATTTTGGGAGGTGACAGGAACTTTAAGAGCTGGACCTTGTGGAGGGAAGCTGAGTCACCAGGGGTGTACCCGCAGGGGGATGTTAAGACTCTGGCTCTTCCTCTTTTGCCCTTTGCTTCCCACCTGGCATAAGGTGAACAGCTTGTTCTGTGACACCTCCATGATTTATTAAAAGACAAAAAAAAAAAAATGAGGCCAAACAATTATAGACTGAATCCTCATGAACCATGAGCCAAAATAAAACTGTCCTTATAAGTTGATTGTCTCAGGTGTTCTGTCCCAGTGATGGAAGCTAACTAACACAAGGCCCTATTATACACGTTTATGCATTCAGCTTACTTAACATTATAAATCTATTACAGGCATATCTGTAAAAGCTACTTACTCAAAATTCTGCTGAAAGTATTACTATTCTAAGAATCATACAGATACAGATACAGATATATAGATATCTATATAGATATATAGATATATAGAAAGCCTGCCATAAAAATGTATACACACTTCAGGAAAAGTGAAATAGTATGATGTTTTCCCAACAGATGGTGTTACACTCATGGGGGGACCCAAGAGGATGTCATATATCACAGAAGACCCACTACACTGCTGGTCCTTAGAGAAGAAATTGAAAATGCATGTGCAGTAACCTCAATGACCAAGCTTACCCTAGCAGCTGTTTGCTGTACTACAATATGTCTGGAAGCTAATGGCCACTTCTTTGAGCACCTTGTGTAATTGTAGAGGCCAAAGGTAACATATTAATCTCATAATGTCTCAATAAATTTAGTACTAAAGTATTTATACAAACTTTTCTTTTCCTGAAGTCTGTATATATTTTTTGGCTTGCTCTCTCTCTCCACCCCTCATATATATATATATATATATATATATATATATATATATATATATATATATATATATATATATATATACACATAATCTGAATACAAAGGGTAAATTTTATAGTAGTAGAAAATAAATTGAAGTGACAGTATCACTCAAAATATACTTGCCTAATACATATACAATTTTAGTCTGAGAGGATGAAAGAATTCTCGAGATAGGGAATACTGATGGTTACACAATACTGTAAATATACTTAGTATTACTGAAGTGTACATTTAAAGATGGCTAAAGTGATGAATTTTATATACATTTTGCCACAATAAAAATACAAGAAAAAAATCTATCTTGTTTCAATATTCACTGTTTCAGGGTTTGGGGATTTAGCTCAGTGAAGAGCGCATGCCTAGCAAGTGCAAGGCCCTGAGTTCGATCCCCAGCACACTGCCCCCCCCAAAAAATTCACTATTTCAACATGTTCATGTAGATTTAAATTACTTCATACCATGTAAAACCTCTTAATCTTACTAAAGAAGAAAAAAAATCACTTTCTTTCCCCAAGTTTTTCTTGCAACCTTTTAATTCCATATTATTTCAACATACTTATTTTGTAAGTACTATAACTACTGTTAAACTTCTTAAAGCTAGTAAGAAGCAATGAATGATTATGTGATATCATTACCCCGCCACATCCCACTCTAATCTATTTTGAAATTATGGATTTTCACATGTGGCATTTCTTAAATACCTGTGTTGTTAAAATGCTTTATTTCAGCTTTCTTAAAACCGATGACTCAATAGTCAGTTTGTAAACTCTAAAGTCTTTATTCAGGAGGAAGACACATCATTTTCAAAAGAAAAGGTCACTTTATGGAATAGTCATGGTTCCAACTAAATAAAGATTTATAAAGGCACTGCAGATTTTATTTACTGCAATTATACCAGAAGCTATTTTTCACAGAAAATACAGAACAGATATTTCCATCACCAGTACAGCATTAAGCTTTTATCAAGAAATAACTATATTTTACATTACTTCATTTATCTGCGCTAAAGGTTACAATGTCCAAATATAAGAGTAATGATAATAACTTTTAATTGTAGGCTTTAAATCTGAAAAGAGTTTCCATACATATTAGTGCTTTCGATGAGGCAATCCTGTGACATAATGTTGGTGGGTTTTATCCATATATTTTACAAATGAGATCACTGAGGTTCAAGGAATTTCTATGTATTATTACTCAATATCACACACCAAAAGACCGTCACCTTAAACTAGGATTCTCCATACCACTCCCACACTGTCTCCCATACAGGTAGTAACAAACTACCTTAATCCCTAGTCCATCATTAGCTACAATCTGTATTATCAGCAATGCCTTGGCTGGCCGAGTAACTGTGTACAATTATGCACGCTCCACCATTACCAATGGAGGAACACCTCAAGGGACATATTTGACTGGTAGCTATTGATATACATTTGTACGATAATAAAGGCTACCACTTCTACATGCATTATTCCTTTCAATTCTTACAACACACTTACAATGTAGCATACGAGGCAGATGTTAACATGCCCGTTTGTTTGGTAAATGGAGAGATCAAAGCTCAGAGAAGCCAGCAGATTTCCAACGCTCATGTAGTCGAGCACGTGGCGTAGCTCACTTGGGCAACAGCGCTGGCACTCATCATCCCTGAGTTATTTTACTCCACCACTGTAGAAGATAAATAACACTACAGTGGATTCCCTTAACAACTTTATATAAACTTTCTAATCGCTAATGATAGACTCTCATGTCTAATGAACACTGTCTCACCTGAAGTTTTCAAGTTTTGCTGTAGAAAATACATTTTTGGCAAAAACGATCCCTAAATAGCCCTGCTTGTTTGAAGATATTTGAGGGGAATTCAGAAACCCCCTTTTCACAGCAGACATCTGTCATGCCTAAGTGCCGAGTAGGCTAGTGAGTAAATGAACTTGCTATTTTTCTATTTCTTTCTCTCTCTTTTTTCTAAAGGAAAAAAATGAAGAGTTTCCTCCTGAGAAAAGTAAGAACACGAAATATTTTCTGTCAAAAGAAACGTTATTAAAAAGGTGAAATGTGTGCCACACCGTTCTGAGGCACCCGTGTATAAGTGGAGATTGAATCCCTGCCTTGGTAATTCCATGAATCATGCTGGTGGACTGCTGCTTTCCACCAAATGAATAAATAATAGTCGCTAAGTGCTGAGTGTACCCCTTGCTCCGTGGCCAGGTCCCGTGGTCCCTGCCAGAATCTTGTTCTCTTGAACCAAGCATTCCAGCCTCTGGCTGCCAAGTATTTTTATGTCTTCAATAAACTAAACTGAACCAAGCTATTATTACTGAATTGCAGGCTATTAGAAGCTGAATGTAGCTGCTGGTGTATCACCAAGGGAAATAAAAACTTATTATGTTCATTTTGTACGTAACCTAGACAGTTGCATTTGCAAGCTATCAGCATGTGCAGGGGCTGTTTGGGATCTGCAGCGGGCACGGAGGAGGGCTCGCCATGGTTTCTGCGCCTGCTCTGAATGCCAAAGCTACATGCCACAGAATCGCTTGTGTGGGAACCGAAGATCTAAGTCATCTTCCAGGTTGCAACGATATCTGCTTCAGTTGTTTCAGATAATCTTGTCCTTCAAGAACACCAAAGTGGGCTCACATTAAAAATTAACACGAAATAAAGCATTAAAAATTAACATAAAATAAAGCAATAGAGGACAGACCAGAGCAATGTGGATGAATCATACAGGTGAAAAGCAACAATGAATTTAATGCTATAGGCATTCCATCACCAAGGAGACTACAAAAAGTTCGATTTCCAAAGAAATACTTTAAAACATCTTGCTAAATAGAAAGAAAAAATTGTTTTTCCAAACATTATATCTGTTGAACAAGTACTATGACTACTAGCTAATATCTCTACCGCTATTAAGTGGAACCCAGAAGTAGACCTGGAGATTAGCCCACATTAGAGCAATTATCTATTTAATTATTGAAGTCTCTCCTAGCCAGAGAGCTATCAAAGCCATCGCTAAATAATCCAATACAGCACAAGTTTCCTAGGTTGTGTAAAGTGCTTCCGAAGATAACTACACAAAATCTGAAGGCTTCCTCAAAATTTATCTTACTCTCTACTGAAAGAATAAAATTAATCTTTTTATCAACTATTTAAAGAAAGAATAGCATCACTCTTCTCCTAACATGAAAATATATTATTCTATTTAATTTTTCTACTGTTTAAATGACCAAATTCTTTTGCTTCAAAATGTATGAACCCCTGCAATAAAGCTTTATTTCTTCCAAATACAAAAGGCTTCATATTCAAGCCAACTGCTGCAGTTATTAGAATAACCTGAATTTATCACTTTTAAAATATTAGGTTTTCTCCAAAGGTCTTCTTCTAAATGACAAGTCAAAAGCCAACAAATCTAAAGAAATGGGATGCTCCACTCGCCTTGTATTAGGAAGATAAACAATATTGTAGAAAGCAAGCAGAAGACCATGAAGTAGAAATCTGAGTGTCTCGTCCGTATCAAAGGAGTGCTAGCACTTCTCTTCTGCTGTCACAGTTATACAAAGTCTGAAGAGGTACGTACTTCCCAGCGGTTTATGAATCACAATTCCTTTCTCACCTGTGACAGGCAGAACCATCCCTACCACCAAAGAGTCCCTGTGTTTTAAGCATAAACATGCTACTTTCCATGGAAAGGTGGGTCTAAGGCTGCAGATGGAGTTAAGTTTGCTAAGCAGCCAGCCACAGCACAGAGAGATTATACTGGACTATCTCAGCGAGCCCAGTAGAATCACAAGTGCCCTTAAAAGTGCAGGGGAGATAGAAAAGTCGGTCAGAATGACGAGAGAATGACTAGACCTCACATTGCTGAATACAGAGAAGGAGCCACAAGCAAGGAAACAGGATGATGCTCCAGAAACAGGAAATGATTTTCCCCTGTAGCCTCTAGAAAGGAACCTTGATTTTAGCCCAGTGAGACCCACCTCAGACTTCTGACCTACAGAACTGTATAATAAATCTGTATGTCTTAAGCCATGAATTTTCTGCCAATTTGTTTCAACAGCAAATAGGAAACTAATACACTAAGCAAATTAAGGTATTTTGATTAAAATTTTATACCAAAACAATAGCTGCAAATTATACCATCAGACCTAGTTTCTTGTTTTCTTATTTCTTGAGCATTCCAGACATTTAAGTGTTTACCAAGAACAGAACACAGATTCAACTCAACCTTTTTTTTTCCTTATTCATTTAAAACAATCCTGGGTATGATTGATTGTGTGAGTTACTCAAACTAAATCTGACTGAGCGAATCTAAAGAGGTCCATTAGTAGGATAGGATCCAAGTATCTACCAGCTTTCTCCAAAGTTACTTATGCACCTTCTCGATGCCAAGCATAAAGAGAAAGTTTAAATGAGAAGCTGAACTAGAGAAATTTAAAGAGACAGATGCCTTTGCACAAAGCCAGACGTGCACATGCTGATAATTTATGCTTAAAAGATGAGATGAGCATTCCTGTACTACATTTACTTTCTCTTGTTTTATTCTGAAAGTTGTTTTCCCCCATTTCTTGCCTGGCAAAACAACTCCTGTCAATGATCAGTTAATAGTTGAAATTCTCAATTTGAAAATCCTGATGTACTATAAGCGTAGCCACGTTTAGCCTTGTATCTGCTGGTCTCCATCTTCTACCTAGTGCCCCTGCACCATATTCAACGCTGTGATTGGCAGGGCCATCTACAACAGCCCAGGTAATTTTCTGCCACTCTAAGCCACCAGCCCTCATCACCCACTAAGCCCAGCGGTAGCACTTTGTTTGGGGTCCCACCCAAATCACATGGTTTCAAAGACCTCTGATTTTGATCATGCTATTCTTTTACATGAAAGATCATGCTATTCTTCCTCTATGCCTTAGTTCAGTTAACTTCTTCTATTAGAGCAAGTAATGCTAGCTGCTATATAAAATAGCAATAGTTACATCATGCAGTAGAAGTTTATTTCTCTTTTCTGCCAAGCCTAATGGGAGAAAACATCTGTTCTTGGTAAAGTGACTCTTTTAGAACCTTCTCTATTTACATCCTTCCTTCTTATGGTTCCACCATTTTCTAGGGCGGGGTTTGTAAACTCCCTTCTAGAAAGGCCCAGACAATAAGTATTTGGAGCCTTGCAAACCATGTGGTCTATTACAACCACTCTATTTCTCCATAGCACTGAAGCAACCAAAGACAATATGCAAGTAGATGGAAGTAGCCATAGACCAATAAAACTTCTTTAAAAAAAAAAAAAAGGCACAGGCCCGATTTGGCCTCCAGACCACAGTTGTCAAAGCCCTGGGTGAGGGTCTTGGAGTTCTTTGTTTCTGGCCCATTTTTAACTGGTCAGAACTCAAGCTGATGATCCTACTTTGCTACAGTGATGAGTGGGGGAAGGGAATCTAGGAAAGGTGGGAAAACAATGTGCAAAGTAAAGAAAGAGTGAGCTTAGGGGCCTCTCTCTTGAGACTCCCACATGAGTTATCTAATAGGCTTCAATAATCATTGTTCATACTGGTACTAGAGCACTTAATCACACTGTAATTATTGGTCTGTCTTTCTCCCCTACTAAACTATAAGCACTTACAGAGCAAAGACCATAATTCACGCCTGCCTCTTCCTGGGATAAATTAGGGATGTGATTAATTTTTTCAAGAATAGGGAAATTGTCCAAAATCTGAAAAAGAACAAAGCAAAAACTGTGAAGCAGAGCTTTCCAGTTGCCATTTTGCTGTCAGTCATTAATTCATTCCCCAGCCCTACGTGTGAATATCTGATCAATCTTCTGACACGGTCACTTCACGTCATAGAAAAATGCACATTCTTGTAATGTTGACTTCCACTTTTTCCTACGAAGGCTGTCATTTCGGACCTATTTGACTCATTTTTCACAGTTCTCAACCATTATTAACTCTGATTAATGCAATCGCAGAAGTTTCTCTGCTTAGCCAAGCAATCCGTGATGCCTTTCAGCAGAAGGCAAGCTGTCCCTGTCTCATCTATGCTACTTCTCGGCCGTGTCCACAGTTCTAGAGCATCTTCTGGGGGCACCAAAGCCAGGACACTGCCCGGAGGTCTTTCTTCTCATCCCCAGACGGGAGCCTTCCAGCGGGACATGACACAGATAGAGTTTTTTTTTCTTTTTTTGGGTGCTGGGGACCGAACTCGGGGCCTCACGCTTGCTAGGCAAGCACTCTAACCACTGAGCTCAATCCCCAGCCCCCTAGAATGTATTTCTGGATTCAGCAATGTTTTCTGGGTATCTCTGGGTATCAGATACTGTGTTAAATATTAAAAAGTCACAAAGAACCATACAGTCACAGCTTCTGCCCTCATGGAGCTTCCAGGCTGGCGTCCAGCCACTCCATATACTGAAGGCAGGAAGACCCTTCGTCCCCTCAGAGGGACAGGTCCCTGAGGACCAATGAGCAAATTCCAAGGCTCTCTCAAATCTCATCACTGTAACAGCTGTGCTGCAAAGATTAGAATATGGTGGTCAAGTGACAGAAGTAGGATGGATTCCCACTTAAACTTCAGTTTGAATGTTGAGACTGATACAGCCATACATATGCCAAGGAGATAAAAATGTATAAGTTATCACACAGGGAGGCTTTCCAGGGAAAACAGGGCCAAGCAGCTGTTAAAACAGCTTAAGAAAACAAGGAAGGGTGACCGAGACGGCCGACCTAAATCTCCCCTTAGGTTAGGGCTGGGGCTATCGTGAGGGCTCCCGAAGGTGGCCAAGGAGTGAGTGGACACCCTTGCTTGCCTGGATGTGGGACCAGAGGGAGGGAGGGAGGGAGGGAAGTGTGGATTTTGAATGCTGTCAGCAAACATCCACAACGGAACCAGACTCTTCATGACAGATAGTGTCACTGTTTTGTTACTATGGTAAGAGCCCTAGTAACCAGTCCTCTGGCAACAAAGCTGTTTTAATAAAGCCCACCTGCAGTGACTGGCAGGGAGCATCCCATCTTAGCAGTAGATCAGGAAGTAGTAATTTGGCAGCAAAGCAAAGTCAGTAGCAAGGACAGAGACTGAAAAGAGGTCAGTATCCTGACAGATGACAAAGTGCTGTTGGTGTCCATGTATCAAGAGCCAAATCTGATCCTAGACAAGGTAAAAAGGAGCACGCTATGAACATAACACATGCACAATCATCCACATACCACACACACACACGGCAATACTAGAGAGCACTAAGGAGATCAAAACACAGAATCTGCCCCATCTAGAAGGAGGGAGTGAGGAATTCCCCCAAGAAGATGTTCTTCCCGTAATATTGACGGGCCCAGTGACTGAATTCTCATTTACACACTATCTACTGAGGACACACTTTGACCTCGGGAGCTTTAGGGCCCACGTAGCTCACACACTCTGCCCTCGAAGCTGTTGCTCAGGATTAGAGCTGCGTCACTTGGGATGATTCAGGTGATGAGTATCAGAAGAGCCGAATGAAATGGTCTGTCCCATGAAGTCAAGACGGACCACGACTTATAACCAGCACCACTGGAGACAAACCCACAAGCAAGCACACGGGGGAAGAAAGGGGCCGTGGGGGCCTCCAGAACACCATGGCGGCGAGTTTCGAGTTTCCTGATCGCTCTCCGTGCCCCAGCACACAGGGTGCTGCCGAAGGCCCAGAGCCGCAGACAGGCACAGACAGGAGCTCAGAGAAAAGTCTGCGCCTCCCACCGAAGGCTGGGAAAAGGGTCCCTGAAAACCAGAAAACCAGAAAGCCTTTGGCAGCGCCAGGCCTGCTGTGGCCAAACGCCAACAGGAAAACAATGTAACCTCTGCCAGGAGCTTCAGCGGGGTCAATGGAGAATTGATCTTGGTTTCTCTGCCTGTGGAAGCAGGTGGTCCAATTCCCCGTTAGGATGGAGTCCAGGGTAGACAGAGCCTCCAGCCTCCCTGCAGAAATAAGGCTTACCAAGGGCACAGGAGGTGCAGCTAGCTTACCACCACCCCCCCATCTTGGCTGGACCTGCTGAGGCCTCCACCTGCGCCCCGGATCAGCAAGTGGCCAAGACCGCACAGGTCAAGGCCAAGAAGCGCTTGTTTCACTTCCCTTCCACTCCTGTGGCAGAGAGGCCCAGTGGGATCTCAGTGATTTAACTTCAGCAGCAATAAAACTGAATGAGGTAGTTCGAGGTAATGGAGTCAACACCCAGTCTCCCTTTCCTGAGTGTCACAGAGGCCCAGAGGGAACCAAGATCCTGGACTCCCTCTACAGCACAAAAGCACTGTAGGTCCACCCTCTGCTCCCCACCCAGGTGGCCACAGAGCCTGATGGGAGCTGGCCACACACCCCACTGCAAGCAACCAGGCTGAGTCCCTGGGGCAGCATCCATGGGACCAAGAGGGCCATTGAACTTCCCCCACCCTGTGCCATGAGGTGGATGAGTCGGCCCTGCTGTTGGGTCAGGGCCACGTGAGAAGCTGGGTGTACAGCCACCAGCCTCTCAGGGTTGTGTGTCAGCAAGGGGGCCACTACCAAAGGGGAAGGTTAAGTAGGACCCACAGTCTCATCACTCTAAAACATCCACACACAACAAGCAAGCGCTTATCATACCAAGAAGACATTAAACAGCATCAACACCAAGACAAATCAAATATTGGATTACTGGACACGGATGTTAATGCAGCCATATGAAAAGGCTCCAGCACATAACTCTCTTAAACTGAAAAAATAGAATATCTCAATAATGAAATCATTGTTAAAAAGAGAACAAAATTGGAATTATAGCACTGAAAATATAAAAACCAAGATTTAAAAACAAAAACCCCCTGACTGGGTCCCATAACAGATGGAGATATGAGAGGATAGAAGTGAACTTTGGTCAGGTCAATGTAATTTACCTAAACACCATAGAGAAACAGGCTAAACAATTTTAACGGTAAACCTATTTGTTATGTCCCATAAAAATAACTCCATGGGCTGGAGATTTAGTTCAAGTGGTAGAGCACTTGCCTAGCAAGCCCAAGGTGCTGGGTTGATCCCCAGCACCCAAAAAAAAAAACCTCCAAAAGCAAAGAATCTGCAGGTTAGTGTCTATAGCTCACTGATAGCATTATTTCTGTTTTACTCTCATCAGTTCATAGGACTTTTCCTCAGGCTGTTATCTTGTAGTCACAAAATGGCTGCTGCAGCTCCGGACCTCACAATGACAAAATGGAGAATTTTTCTTTGGCTTACTTTTATGTGTGCATAGTTGTCTCTGAGAGACAAAACTTTCTCAGCTATTTTATTACACTTTTTGCCACTTAAATCTGTACCCTTGCTATGGGCACAAGGGAAGACTGCAGAAGCAAGCATGTGGCATTTTCAGCTCATCTAACAGGGGCCCACATCTGCCAGGAATCGGGGAGCAGGAAGGCTGGGGAACTGCTTTTGGATCAGAACCAGTAACATTTAAAAAATAGTTTTTTAAATTGCCACTTTTTAATTTCCTAAAGGGAAATTTTACAGCTTTTCCCTCCATCTTTCATTTTTACAGCCACAGAATCGTCTCAAGCCCTGACCACCATCCTTCCTTCGCCCAGAGGAGAAGTCTAGTTCTTAGCAATCCTGGATGACCTCGGTGCTGTGTCCCCAATTCCACAGGCATCCCTGCTGCCTTTGAAATGAAAGGGCACAATGGATGGTGACTTTTTAAGAATTCTCCATCACAAAAGTCTCTCTCTGGCATCCCTAGTTTGGTACTCAAACTTGGGTCATTTCAGGGTTTCATTCGTAATCGTGCTAAGAAAAGATGAAGACACATAGAGATAGACCAAAAATAAACCCAAATAGGTTATAAACACCATGAAGATTTTCTAGTCATGATCTTTTGTCTGCAGTTCCTCAGCACCACATCAGGTCCCAAAGCACCCTGGAGACTGCAGATCCAAATAAGAGAGAGAAAGGGAGGGAGGGAGGGGAGAGAGAGAGAAGGAAAAGAGAAAAAAGAGAAGGAGAGAAGGGGAAAGGAAGGAAAAGGAAAAGAGAAGTAACTTTAGACTGGCTGACATCAATTCTGAACTGCAGGGAGTGATCCCCTCAGATGAGCCCTTTGTGGGCCTACTCTTAATAAAGCACACTTTCCCACTTTTTATCCATATTTTCTGAAAGTAAAAAATAAGTTCCTCTTTCTCCTTCTCCTCCCCTGCTACGATTTCCATTTTTACATACATTTGACCAAACATCAGGTGTAAGCAAAAAATTAATGCCATGGGCATCAAGAAGAAAAAAACAACTTACCACATAGTGATTTATTTTATCACCAAAATATGCCGTACTTCATTTTTAAGGTCTCAGGCAAATCAGCCCCCATGATCACTGATTCATGCAACAAATACTTATTAAACGCCTGCTATCGACTGGCATGGGAACTTGTCCCGTGTGCGAGTCCACTGGGGTGGAAGCCTTCACATCGTAAGTGTCGACACCACGCGTCACTATTTGAATAAAGGTAGCACCAGCACAAATGCTGCTGTCACAGTGCACACACCTGGACACCGAGGGGTGGAGACCGTGTCTACCTGCTCAGCGACTCCGAGTCTGCAGCCCGGGACACCACCACCTCGCCCGGAACTCCGTAGCCTTGAAGAGTGTCCGGGATGCTTCACTCCAAGACAAATGACTTCCATTGAACTTCTGACGATAATTTTTAAAACTAAGACTTCTTTAAGAAAAATCGTACATAATACATATGATATCAGATTTATTAGCAAAGCAAGGTAAAAATTAAATCCCGGTGCCAAGACGAGTGCGGGTTTGAACATCACAGACAAAACAGCCTTTTAAAAATGTATAAAAATACTGGGCATGGTGACATGCACCTGTAATTCTAGCACTCAGGAGGCTGTAGCAGGAGGATTGCTGCAAGTTTGAGCTAAAAAACACATAAAATAGTGTCCACCAAAGAGGATATGAAGGAAGAAACGCACTAGATGGCCTGTGCTGCTGCACTGTGGTTAAAAAAATACCAAGAATACCACTGTGCTATTTTGAGGCAGCTGCAACATGGTGCCCAGAACACAGTTTATATTATAAGAATAACATCTTTTCTATTTTTCCCCAAGAAAAAAATAGAAACTAGTTTTCTTGTAAGAATGAATTATCATCTACATTAAAGTTACATTTTAAAAGTCACAAATCCACATGTAAAATCTGTAAGTTTATTTTCTGTATTTCATTGTTCTGGGGCTTGTAAGCCCACGAAGGCAGCAGGCAGAGTAGAATAAGAATTTTTGGAAATTGCCTGTTAAAAGTAATTGAATTTCCTTTAAGTTACAAAAGTCTCTCCCAGGTAAGTACTCATTCAAATCCAAGTTCAAATCCCTCTAGGAGAAAAGTTCCAGCCCTGCCTCAGTTGCCCCACCCCACCTTGCTCTCTGGGTTGGGATTTGGGAGTAAGGGCAGTCCAGCACCCCAGCGGAGCACACAGTGTCTGTCCCGCCTTTGGGACATCAGGGCATCCCGAGAGACGTTGCCTGCCCTCACCGGGCTGCTCCTCCTGCACCTGTGCCCGGCGCCGCCCGCATGTTGATGGCAAGGTGGCCTCCACCGCCTGGCACAGGTCCTGGCTTCCCCACCTCTCGTCCATCCTCATTAATAAGATGTTCTGCTTGTAGATAAGTAAAGCCCAGCTTGTCAAGTTTTTTTTATAGATATTAGTTTTCAAATCTTGTTTAAGAACTGCTTCCTTAGTTACATATCATACAGACAGTCTAAGATCTAAAAGTTTTAGTGTTGATTTTACACATTTTGGCTTATCCTATGTCAATAGTTCATAGATTATATATAGCTTTATGTATCATTAATATATGCATATCTGCTTCTCAGGGGACTGTTCTAGTTAATAAATTAATTTTTCTATTTCTGTACCAAGGCAAATATTTCAAAGGGAATGATTAATCTGTATTCTTTAAGTGTGAACTTCCATGATAGTCACAAACTGTTACTGTTCTATATAAATTTCAGTATTACTTCAGACAATGTTAATAAAATTTTCGTGCAATTTTGGTTGAAAATTCATTAAATTTACATATTAGCTAGGAGAGTAAAATCTTACTGATATCTTACCCTCTTTAAACATATTAAAATCAACATGTTGCAAAGATATTTTTCTCATTTAATACTATCCAATATTTATCCATAAATCTTTTGAAGAACTTTCATTTTATCTGTTTCTAGATATCTAAAATTTTTGTGAATAGAAATTATTCTTTACCTTTTTCTGACCATTTTTAGCTACATACTTGATGAAAAGAAATACACTTATTTTACATCTTTTTACCTGACTTTGTATGCTTATATTTTTCTCCAACATTACTAGCTATTTTTGGTTAAAACTGTTACTTGGAAACCAGAATTTGAGTGCAATGTATGCTCATTACCAGTAGAGAATCATTTCCACGTTAGTGGAAAGAGCTAAGGTGAGTGTGACGGGTGTGTGTGCATGGGTGTGAGTATTCACGTGCACATATATGTTACTTCATATTGTTATCTACATAAATATTTGTACTTTTTCAGTAAAAACATCAGCAATCTATTTACTTATGTGCTTTATGATATTACTAGCAGTAAGTACACTCAAAAAGTTTAATATTCCTTTGTGGACTTTTTGCCCTTGGAATACATCCCCTTAAGGATATACAGTCAAATTATTTGGTCCAAGAGTTAGTTAAATTTTGTTCTTAATTATATTACCAATCGATAATATTGTTAGGTTCATTTATTGCTTATATTTTATTTTAGATTTTGTTTCCTGGTTTCTTTTAAATTTTAAATAGGTAAAATTAACATTATCTAAAATCTAAAGCACAGTTCTCATTAAGCTAAATCTTTGAAGCAGTCTCTATGCCCTTCAACAGATGAGTAGATAAAGAAAATATTGTAATTAAACACATTCCGGAGTACTATTTTGCCATAAAAAAATACAAACTTGGAGCATTTGTTAGGTAGATGGATGCATCTTGAGGCCACAGTGTTAAGTGAAATGAATCAAACACACAAATTTAAACACTGTGTGGTTTCTCTTATGTGAATAACCCAAAAATATAAATAAAAAGCAAAATAAGAGATAGAAAGTGGGGAAATCTTTTTCAAATGGGAAGGGGAACGGAGGTGTAGGGAAGAGGAAGAAGGGGAAGGAAAGGAGATGGGAAAAAAAAGAATTGAAGAAAAAAATGGAAATAAAGCTTTTGCAAGTGGGAAGGTCCAAGGGTTGAAAGGAGCAGGGAAGGATGGGAGGGGTAGGGTACAAAAAAAGAATTAAAATGTGTTATATACACGGACGAACTCCCCACAATAAATATAATCATCCTGTACTACAAACATGTACTAATAAAAATAAATAAATGAATGAATGAACAAACTACACTTAGAAGAACTGCTCTCATCTCTACCCTCTTGTTCCCACCCATCCCCTACAGGTGCGCTTTCAGCCGGGAAGGATGAGACAGGGTAGAGGTTAAAAGGTTTGGAAAGAGTTATGATTTGTATTGATGACCTTCCCTTGGAAGACTTTCTCACAGACACAGACAGAAGCTGAAAAATCCTTCACTACAGACACCCCTAGTGAAGAGGAAAAATAGAAAATAAAATCAGACCCACAGAGTTACCCCAGTTAACATACACAGACCTCAAAATAACCATTATTGATACATTTACAAAAGTACTGAATCAAGAGGATGAAAACATGAATTTTAAGAGATGATTGGAGTTTATTCTCTCAAAAGAATCAAATAAATATTCTAAAATTTAAAATTTACACAATGAACAAGTGCTTACCATACATTTTCATTCTATCTTGCTTTTCAATAAATACATGCAAAGATTCAAATGTTTCCCTTCAGCAATCTATGGATGAGTTTAACAGAAGATTGAAAACCATTTCAACACACTTCAGGAAAAACAGACTTCAGAATTCGCTCAGGCAAATCCTTAAAGAAATAATCAGATGATAAAGAAAGCAGCAACAACCCCACTCAAAAGAGTTTAGTAACTAGATATTTTATAATACATTATCTAAAATATATTCAACAAAGATGATCCTATTTCAACAGAAGATGATGAAACAACCAAATATTCATATGCAAAAAGATGTCACTTGAACTATACAATGTGCAAAAATTTTAATTTAGAAGACAGACCCAAACGTAAAGGCAAACATAAGAGAAAGTAGAAGTGGAAAATTTGGGGACCTCAATTTAGGCAATAATGTGGTAAGTCAAAAACAAACTATGAACCCTAACACAAAACTAATGAGTTAGAATTCATCCAAATTTAAAACAAACTTTCTCTCTTCAAACTACAGTCTTAAGTAATTGAAAAGGCAAGTCAAATTGTTGGAGAAGATATACACAAAACACATATGTTGTAAAGAAGTGCAATCTAGATTGTGTAAACAGCTTTCACAAATAATAAGCCCCTACCCCCCAAAAATAGGCAAAGTTTGAACATACAACTCACCATAGAAGATACACGACTATATACGTGGTAAATAAATACCCCAAAAAAAAAAAAAAAAACGATATCATTAGTCACTAGGGAACTACAAATTAAAACCACAATCTAATACATCTTCACTCCCTATTACAGAAGGAACAGACAGAGTCAGAATGAAAGGCATAGCCATTTTGGAAAGTAGTTTGGTGGTGTTTCTTAAAAAGCTAGATGTTCACTTTTTTTTTATTAATGGGACTTCTCTGGAGAAACGGAACAGAGAGGGGGAGAGAGACAGACCAGGAGGAGGAGAGGGAGAGGGGAGGGAGGGTGCAGAGGGAAAGAAGAAGAGACAGAAGAGAGAGAGGCTAGAGAGAGAGTGGAGAGGCTACAGATGGGGAAGGGAAAGAGAAGGAGAGAGAAAGAAGACAGGAGAGCTAGAACAGAGGAGGAGAGAGGGAAGGAGGAGGGACAAAAAGGATGGATGAATTATAAGGAATTGGTGCCCATGATTACAGAACCTCACAAGTCCCATCATCCACGGAGCTGGGCAGATGGGAAGGGAAACAGCCACAAAGTTCACAAGGCAGCTTCCAGGATGATGGAAAAGTCCCACACCTTAACTGTGGCAGTCATTCTACACAACTCTGTCAAATTTCATGTCAAACTTCAACATAATATCAAGGTGAGTTTTCCTTCATATAACTTGTAACTCAATAAAACCTGGCATAAATAAATGACACCAATTTGAAAGGGAAAGGTCCAATTCTGTCATGTTATCTGCTTCCTTGGGAATCTTCCACCATGGATGCCTTCTTCACTCTTGCACCAAGCTTTCAAAGGACCTTTCTGTCCCCCAAAGTGGTGCCTCCCAGAGCCTTTACCAGTATTCTCTATACCCACTGAGTCTTGCCTTCTAATGTCCACGGAGACAGGGCCCTGCTCCACCCTGTTCTGTGGGGTCCCATCATGGGACCCCACAGCTCATTCCCTTCTTCTGGGGGACCCTCCCTGACTGCACCAGGGCACGCACCCATGATCTGGGGCTCTTTCATTTCCACACTTCCATGAAACCTGAAGATCATAGAGTTTTATGTCTCTTGCTCTGTGGGTTACATGTAACTTCATTTGCTCTTCTTGGCTTTATTGGTTTTAGGAAGGTAAAGAGATTAGGATCCTCCTAACTGGCTTCTAAATTTATTTCACTTCCCCACAGGTGTATTATTCTGCACTTTATCTGTCCTCAGGAATTTGCTTAAATTTCCTTTTTGCCTATTCTATAGTCAAATTTGGTAAATTTCTCATACGTTCTTGAAAAGAACGTGAATTGTCTTTTTCTTGAGCACAGGAGCTTATTAATTATACTGATAAATTGTCCTGATGCTTTTTACATAAAGAAGAATTTTATGATTGAAATAGGCTTTAAAAATTCCAACATGATCTCATATTTGGGTACACAATTAACTTGTGATCATTATACATTAAACTTGCACATACTTACAAAATTGTTACATTAGGTTATTTATAAAACATAATGGATTAGTGTTCTCTAAAAATAATCTAAGTGAAATAATTAACAATAAAACTATACCAAAAAACTAAAAATCCATTGCAAGTGTACATACTTCAAATATAATACATGAGAGTTTCCCAAATAACATCATCTGAAGTTACTTTTAAAGAGTGCTATACACACTTACTATATTAACCACAGAAACAAAATAAAACATTTAATTATGCCTGGCATAAAAATACCAATTTAAGATATCATGGAGAGAATTCACTCTGGATATTATGGTTTGTGTGACACAGTACTAATATTAAAATGGCATCTGTGAACTGCCGGAAGATTTTGTCTTGATGTCAGTATAACTAGAAAGATATTGCGCTGGGAGAGATATCATAGACGTGTCCCTTTAGTTCTGTCTCTTCCAATAAAGTCCTATTTGATGTCAGTAAATCTCAAATAATCTTTTGGCACAAGATACCAACCTCTAAGACTTAAGAAAGTCAAAGCTACTTTTGCTAGACCTTTAATAAAGTCCCAGGGAACCTGAACTTTGAGGTGTGTTTTGCTCATCCGGTTTTATTCCTACAAATTGAGTAGCTGGCAATGAAAGACTATCAGCAGATAATTAGGGAGATATACATTTTAAAGGTCATTGTCTTCCTTGGGAGGAAGGTCATGGCATTAAGTCACAGGGATTGCAAGCAGGCCTTGCAGGGTCACTGACTGAAGTAATTGGATGCCACAGAGAGAGAGGAAAACCCTAATGCTTCCCCTCACTGTTTGACTCTGCTGATCCATGAACTTTGACAAACACCAAACACAGGAAAGGGGTATTTTGTCTCTTTGCTAGTGGTTCTTTATTATCTTGTGTGCAACACAGGGAAACAAACTATTTCTTGCATAGTGGAAGACTAATTAGTTTATCTCAATGAATTAAAGGACTTCAACAAATCCCAAAGGCTACAGTCTCACACAGCCTGTTTTCTTTTAATGTGCACACATTTGCATTCCAGAACCCTTTCTGACTAGACATCCTGAACGAACACAGTAGAGCGAAAGATGATACCCAGCAATGTTTTTCAACTTACTTGCTTTTAGACACTTTATGGCTCTGAGAAGTTAATAATAGGATTAGAAGTAATAGGTCAAACGTTCCTGTCTAGACAGGGACATTAATGGTCATAAAGTATGATTATGGGACAACTATGTAACCTATCAAAATGAAATTAAGATGGGAACCCAGCGCCCAGGTGATCTGAACCCACTCTGACAATCTTCTCAAAAAGGCTCCAACAGCAGAATTCAAGGTCTAGAAAGGAGATGCAGTGTGAGGCAAAGTCTGTAAACAAAATAAGGGACTATATCTGCCAGCGTGGTTCAGTGGCCATCTTAATTTCAAGATGTTCTCTCATTCGCAAAGCACATTCTTTCAATGATATCTGTACAGTGTTACAGACTTACGAGGGAGAGCTTAGCTAAAATTAGAAGGCTTTCTGGGCAGTGAAACTGAGTTTACGATATACGTCCTGTGATTAAAAAGTCAATGTCAGGTATAAATCTTCTTTTATATAATCCTCTTCTCATATATTTGAATTATTCATTTTCCCCGCTTATCCATGAGTAGAATGGGAGGGAAGGAAGTTGGTCTCAGAGTTCCCTTGAGAACTGCTGCCCCTGAGCATCTGTGCCATTCTGCGATGTGGCCTACATGGCATTTTCTCCCTCTTTACGGGGTGCTGAGCGTGGCGAGGAAAAAACAAAACTAAGCTCCACAGTGACCATATTTGCTATTATTTTCACTGTAAAAAAGTAAAAGTCTTGCTCTCCTTCAAGTTTCTCAAAAATGCCACTTTCCCCCAACTGAGTCTAAACTCTAAAATACTAAACAATGAAAGTAGAAAAGACAGAAGAAAGTCTTCCCTGTGAAAGGCTATTAGGTCTTAAAGATGAAATTGAACATGTTTCTACAAATACAATTTTCTTTTTGATACAAGATGTTGTACTGTTCAAAAAGTTAGAAGTGATTCTGTTTCACCATAGAGAAATGATAAATATTTGAGAATGTAGATGCATTTAGCCTGATTTAAACATTACACAGTGTATGTATCAGAACACCACATAATACCCTGTTCTGTACACTACTTTCAATTACAATGCATTTAAATTTTTAAAAACTGATATACTCTTCCTTACTTCTTAAGAACTATAAAATGCCATTCCTCCCCCTGCTGTGGATTCAGCTCCCTCACTAGGAGATAAATTCTGCGCAACTGGAAGAGCAGAAACAGAGCTCAGGGCAGTGGGTGAGGAGGAAGGTAAAGACTTAGAGTTCTCCTAAAGCACCGGCAGACTGACAGAGACCTCGCTATAGTCTGGATCTTAAGTGCACCCCAAAGGTCTGTGTGTTAAAGGCTTGATCCCTGCCTGGTGCTCCTGGGAGGGGAAAAAGCCCCTTAGCGGGCAGGACCTAGAGGGCAATCATGGGGGAGGCACTTACAGGGGACTGCGGGGCGTCAGTGTCTTCTCACTCTCTTTGCTCCCTGGCCATGAGGTGAGAGTTTCGCCAGGAGTTCTCACCATAATATGCTGCTTCACCATGGGCCCCAAAGCAACGCGGCCAATCCGTCCTGGACCAGAACCTCCCAAACCATGAGCCAAGACATGCCTGTCCTCTTCAGACGTTATACAGGTTCTTGTTATGGCGACAGAAAGCTGACACACACAGATACAGAGACAGAGAAATACACTTTTCTTACCTTTCTTCAAGATCAAGGATCATGGATTAACCATTTCTGTACCTGCCCTTGCTCCCCTCCCCAGGTGACTCACCCATTCCCGTGCCTCCAAATGCTAAATTAGCGCTTAAATGTATGATTTCTAAACCTGTATGTCCCCGAGTTCACATCACTGGTGTAGCCAACATTCCCACTTGAACATTTCTAGGACTCTAAAAAGAACATCCAGAACAGAATTCTTGACTTCTCCTGAAATCTTGCCTTCTACAACACTTTCCCTTCCTATGCACAGAACCACTACCCAATTTCCAAAGCCCCAGAGCAGTTGTCACCCTTAATCCTGCCATTGCTCTAGTATCCCCGCCCATGTGTGCAGTTCCTCAGCACCCTCCATCAGCCCCTTCCCCAAGCTGCACCACATCCATCCACAGTTTTCCATATCCTCTGCTACCACGTCTACCCAAGCACCATCATCCCTTCCCTCTTCTACTGCAGCCACATGGCTGGTCTCTTAGCCATCGCTCTTGCCCTGTTCGACCTCTTCCAAACACTTAAAATGCAAACCCCTACTTGATCATTAAACATTGTCTGCATGTGTCGAATTATCGGCAGTACCTTATACATATATACAAATATTTTACATCAAAAATATAAACCAAATAAGCTCACTGTACTGCTTTTCAACTACACAGAGAAAGCAAAAACAAAATCCAAACTCATCAACCTTTGAACCCCTACATCATGCAACCCTGAGCAACACTCAGAGCCTAACGTCAGCAAGTGGGACCAGGCTGGGAGTCCTGCACAGGTGAGCCCGCCTGGTGTGTAAATGGTTGAAAGGTCTTCAGGGAGGGAGAATGTGCTTAGGGGGAGCCACTTCCCTTCTCCGCCCATTCTCAGCTACATTTCGAAGACTGGATGGTTTCCACCTACAATACAATCAACATTAAGATAAAAACAAAAGTCTAAAAGGGTATAAATGAAAAGCACCAAGCAGCCCCAATTGTGTTTGTTCTATAGGAGCAAGCATAGGATCACGAGCAGAACCAGTATCTCTTCACCCCAGAATGTTAGCCTCAACCTGTGGCCATTTCAGACTAAAACATACCTCCTACAAGGAATCTGTGCAAATGACCTGATTTGACATTCCACAGTCTTCCTCCATCTTATGAGTCAGACTGTACAACACTGACGGTCACTATAGCAGTAACTCAAGAGCTCTTGCTAATATTAGCTCTACATCCTATGATTCCTCATCAAATTCTTTGGGGACTTTGTTGCCTGAGCCATATTGAATGTAGCTTAAAACAGACACGTTATCACCAAACTCTGACTAATAGTGGAAAGTTTGGGGGTGGCTCCAGTGTGCATTTATTCATTGCCATTGTTATCTTCTTTCCCAGCATTTCAGCGATGATTTGAGTTTCTCAAGGGCTGCTGTATGGTTGCTCCTGTATATTTTTCTACAGCATCACTGATTATCTACTTTCAAAGATACTGTATAAATCGGACCAAATACCCCTTTTAAAATAAAGAGTATTAGTTTTCCAGGGGTGCCATAACAAAGTCCCACAGAATAGGAGGCTTAAAAAACAGAAATTCAGTTTCTCACAGTTCTCAGGGTGGGAGTTTAAGATCAAAGTGCCAGCATGAGAATGCTGCGCATCCTGTTACCCAAAGCAACATGTAGTTTCAACACAATCCCCATTAATACCAATGACATTTTTCACAGAACTAGAAAAAGCCATCCTAAAACTCATGCAGAAGCATAGAAGACCCCAAATAGCAGAAGAAATCTTGAGAAAAAATAAAAGCTGGAGCTATCGCAGTACCCAATTTCAAGATATACTCCAATGCCCCAATAACCAAACAGCAGGCTGCTCATATAGAAACAGCTACAGAAGCCACATGTGGCGGTGCAAGCCCGTAATCACAAAACCCCTGGAGACTGAGGCACAAGGATTGTCAAGTTCAAGCCCACGCCTGGGTAACTCAGTGAGACCCTGCCTCAAAATTAAAAAAAAAATTTAAAAAGGAGCAGTGACGTTGCTCAGGGTCAAGGCCAGACACAGAGATCAATGGATCAGAAGAGAGAGATCCCAGAATCACCCCACACTGGAAATCTACAGTGAGCTGATTCCCAACAAAGGCATCAAAAATACACACTGGAGAAAGAACAGCCTCTCCAATAAATGACGCTGGGGAAACTGCCTGCACGCATGGAGAGGATTAAAACTTGGCCCCGGTTTCGCCCCCTCCACAAGAATCAACTGAGAGTGGACCAAATGCCCAAATGGAAGACCCGACGCTGAAATTTCTAGGGGAAAACATAGCAACAACACTTGAAGACACTGGTACAGGCAATGATTTTCTGCATGGGACCCAAAAGCACAGGAAATAAAAGCAAAAATTGACAAATGGGATTAAATCAAACTAAAAATCTTCTGCACAGCAAAGGAAACAACATGATGAAAAGACGAAGGAGAGAACAGGAGAAAATACTTGCCAACTATTCATCTGACAAACAGTTAATACCCAGAATACATAAAGAGCTCAAGAAACTTAGTAACGAAAGGACAAGCAGTCCAATTACATGCGCAAATGATCTAAATAGACATTTCTCAAAAGAATATAAAACACTTGTATATGAAAAGGCCTAGTATCATTAGCCATCAGGGAAATATAAATCAAAACTACAAGGAGATAGCCTTTATAATCGGGGTGAGCTATCTACCAATCAATCAATCAATACAAATGCTGGTAGAAATAGAAATAGAAATATAATGGATAATTGGCTGAAGGTTCTTCAAAGAACTAAAAGTAGATATACCATGTGACACAGCTATCCTAACTTCTGGGTATACATCCAAAGGAGATGAAATCAGCATACCACAGAGATCTAACCTGCTTAGTCATGTTTGTTACGACACTATTCACTACAGCTAAATCAATCTAGGTGGCCATTAGGAGATTAGTGGATAATGAGAATGTGGTTTATATATACAGTGGAGTATTATTCAGCCATAATCAACAAAATTCTGTCATTTGCAACAGAGTGGATGAAACTGGAGAACATTATGGCAAGTGAAATAAGGTGGTGCAGAAAGACAAGTACCACAGATTCTCACTCACATATGGAAGTTAGAAAAGCCAGTCTGAATGGACAATGGTGATTACTGAGGTTGGGCCTGGGGGACAAGGCTGAATAAAGGCAGGCTGGATTTGGTCAGTGCATGCTGTGTGCATGTGCGGAAGTATCACATTGAACCACCTTAACACATACAATTAATACAGGTTAATAAAAACTGTTTTCAAAACAAAGCGCCAGCATGATTGGATTCCAGGGAGGCCTCTCCCAGACTTGTAGATGGCTTCCTTTTCACTGTGGCCTCTTCTTCATGAGCACGTGGAGAAAGAGAGAGATCGCTGGTGTCCTCCTCATCCGATAAGGGTACCAATCCTACTGAACTAGGGTCCCACTCTTATGCCCCATTTAACTTAATTGCTTCCTTGAGAATAATTCAGTCCATAAAATTTGACATAACACAATGTTATTCATAATAAAGACATTTCGTAATATTAAAAAAAGATGTCGTACCAGAAATGTCCAGTTAACATCACATAATGCAGCACACTGAGCTGTGAACTCAGAAAAATGTCACCAGTTGGTACTAGCAGAAGTGGAAACAGAAAAGAACTGTGCAGATTGCATTGTAAAAATAATACCAGTTAGAGCAAAACAAATCACAATCACAGCTTTAAGTGAAACAATGTAACATATCAATTCTCATCATAAATTAGCTTTAAATTAAGTTCATGAGGAAACAAAGTTGTGTTTCATCCCCCAGAGAGAAAGAGGCCATTTAATTCACTTCAGGGGTAATTTATTAAATAGTACTCCAGCATCTTTCTAATTAAAGAGTAACTCTGGTGATATATTTTAAGTACACAGAGCCCCAAACCTCTCGTAAGTAAACAACACTAAACAACTCTGTTTCGGCCTGAATTAGGCATGCTGAACATTAACAAATTTCAAATTATCTAGAAAACATGCTCCGCAACCTACTCTCCAATCCAAGTACAGCTCTTGAGCAAGGGAAGCTAGCCAGCGTATATGTTTTCTTGACTGTGTACTATGACACAACTGTTCAACTCTACGAATAACTCTGACGATAACCAAAGCTACCTCATCCCACTTAGGAAAGCACCCGAGGTTTGCCAAGCCATGTCGCTTTAATTGGCGCCAGATAGTTGTTTCTTTCCCACGAAGAGCTGCTCACCTCCATTCTGTAACCTCATTTGCTTAGCTAATGAGACCTGGATGTCACCATAGGTGGAATTTATTTGAAAATTAAAGCAGCAAATGTAATGCGTTCTCTTTCCCAGGTAGGGTCACTTTGGAACCTAGTAAGGATTAAAAATCCACTGATGAGAAAGGAGACACTTTAGGTTTCACTAGTGTTTTAGTCTGTTATCGTTGCTACTAACAAAATACCTAAACTGGGCTAACTGTAAAGAAAAGATGTTTATTGAGCTCACAGTCTGAGAGAATCGAGGTCAGGTGTGGCACTGATAGCTCTCATGAGGGCCTCAGGGCCGAGGGTGGACAGAGTCCAGTGTAGGGACCCTGGTGAGAAGGACAGAGCCCATCCCCAGACCAGAAGCCGGGAGCCTGGGACACAGCGACCCCTTCCAGCGCCTTTTCTCTAATTGACCTGAGGACCTCACACCAGCAGCACCCTGGGGACTAAAGCTCCAAGATATGAATATTTGCAAGGACAGACAGGATCCAGACCACAGCAACTGGGGTTTCCAGGATGCACATCCTTGAATTTATAAATGATGAGACCAGGACTCAGCCTCAGAGTCCAGGAGGTTGTTCCCTGTTATGTAACTACGCTTCCACAGCCAGGTTAATGTTACAGCTGAAAACTGGTATGTCTAAATTTGGCTACTAGAAAAACCTTCATTAGACAGAATTTAATGCCTGGAGCTGAAGAAGTATAGAGTGTAATCTTATAGAATAGAATATTAAGAACTACCAAAACCTGTACTAAGTCATTTTCACTGGGGACTTCGTTGGCATCCCCTGGAATACTTTGCAAGTAAAGTTAGGCCTTAAACATCTGGGAAATTATGAACGTTTTCACACATTAATTCACATGAGGATCAGGCTGTGCTGCTGTGTCTGGATCAGTGTGTCCAATTGCTACCTCAAAGTACACCATTTCAACAGCCATCCTGGACAACTCCGGAGGCCCTGTGTGTCAAGCGCTGCTGTAGGTGTTGGCATTGACAATCTGATGAAAGAAATAGACAATAAATAAGTAAAAAGTAGACCAAATCATGTCAGGTGGTGATTCATGCAATAAAAAATTGAAAACTGTGATAGCAATTCATGAAAATAGGGAAACAACGTACAGCCCTATAAATAGGGGAGTCAGAAGAGTCCTTGCTGAGCACAGGACGTGGAAGCCGAGAAGAGGCGGAACCTTCCCTGTGCACACATGGGGGAGGAGCGCTCCAGGCTCTTGAAAAGTCCTGAGCGGATCCAGTTGGGCGTTTTTGAGGAATGGCAAAAGGCTCACTGTGGCTGGAGCTCAGAGCACACGGCCAGAGTGATGGGACAGGAGTTGAGGTTGGAGCGCTAACTTACCCACCTGGAGCAGCTCAACTCTGCGTTTACAGGTAGGACAGACACTCGGAAGGACAGAACCTTTCTCCCCGTCTACGAAAAGGAAGAAGCAAAACTCGAGTTTCAGGGGCACTAAAAGTATAGAACACCCTCCTGTGTCGTCCTGATATTATGATTATTCTTTTTCCTAAAGCAAGATCAGCAAATCTTTATTTCTAGAGCAGGGACTGGTAAAATACCAGGTGGTAAACATTTAAGATTTTAGATTTTAAAATCTCTGTCGAAACTATTAGACCCTGCTCTCACAGCACAAAGACAGCTGAAGATAATAATTCATAAGTGAATGAAGGAACTATGTTCCAATAAAACTTTATTTGCAAACAACAGGCAGTGGGACAAATTTGATCTATAGGCCACAGTTTGCTGACCCCCCTGTCTTGAGTATCTAAAAAATTACATATCTGTGTTTTTCTCTGTATCAAAAATATTATCATTCTAAATTAGTGTCCCTAAGAATATGTGAATAAATTCTCTTTGTTCTACCTACACGAACTGGAAGAGAAATTTTCTATGACAGATTGGAGTTCCAAACATTTAATACTGAATTTGCACACCCTGAATGGATGAGTAGTGTTGAAGAAGGGCCCAAACTGCAATTTTATTCTCTCACTTTCCCCATCATTCATAGATTGCTCCCTAGTAATTTTACCCTTCGTTTCAAAACTCTTGTTACTAAGCAATAGGCCATTAATGCAGCTCATATGTCTTCCTACAGCCTAGACAAGGCGTTTAATGAAGCTACAGGACACAAAACAATTTCCACTAAAATATACTTTTCCTAAACCTGTTATGGTATCACCAACAACTTCATAGTAGGCTATTTTTATACATGCTAAATGTTGGGGAGGTATTAATAAAGTTATAGTGTTTAAATAAATTACTATATCAGAGAAAGACTATATTTCCCATGGAGAAAGTTCACAGAAAGAATGACATCCCATTTTTTAAAGTAATTATTACTGAGCTCTGAATATAGAAAAGTAGATTATTTTGCATATGAGTGTTAGGCCACAATAGACCCATCAAGCGCTGGTATTTCTTGCCCCGAAATACCACTTTTATTTTCCTTCAGTTTCATTTCCACATCTCCTCCCTCAGACCTTCTTTCTATATTTCTGGTCTACAAATTCCTCTTATTTTCTCTCCAGACCTCCCACTTCTAATTTGACTCCATCTACCTGTAATCCCTAGAACAATCTCTAAATATTTTTTATCACAGCTCAGCCTATTTTCAGCTTTGCTTACATATTTTAGAGTAGCTTAGAAATCTTCCCCAGGAGTTAACAGTTTTTCATTCATTCTTCACCCTTTCCCCCAACACCAGGAACCAAAATCCGCTCAGTAGAGCTCCACCTCTTCCACAGCCCCGTCCTAGCTCTGTGCACCTTGCCCTCTGCTTGGCATGACCACGCCCTTCCCTGGTGGGCCCGGAGGGAAGCCCCTCTTCACCCCACCAAGTAACACCTCATTCCCTTTTCTAATCCTAATTTCTAATCTAATGTTGATATGTACCTTCCGGTTCAGAATTATCGCCTTACAGTACAATTACAGGCTTATTCACCTGTCTTCTCCCAAATCACCTGTACATTCTTCATCTGTAAAGGTACTTCCAAATTCATCTCTTTATTCTTAATGCCTGGTTCTTGGGCACTCAGTATGTGATTTAATTCATCAGAAAAAGAAAAAACTTCACTTGTGTCAAGTTCAGCGTCACCAATTTGAAGACAATTGTTTCTTGTAATACAAAGAGAGCTATGGCCAGCATTAAAGTTCGTTAAAAATATGCGCCCCAGACTGGATAGGCTAACTCAGTAGGTCTGAAGAAAGGACCCAAGAGTCCACCCCTTTCACGAGCATCTGAGCGTCTGTGACAGGAGTCTGAGGAGCAGCACACTACAGCATCCTTGGTCCTGCTAAGCAATGAGCCTAGAACTTGGGTGGCGCCCTCGGGGCTGACACTTGTCAGGTGCAGAAGCATGCTGGCCTCTCAGTAGGGCTAACTTCACGCTCAGACGTAGGAAATGATAGAAAACTTCAACTCCAGTTGTGATACTGAGGTGTGTTTCTAAATAGCATTTATTTTTGCTGAAAGCATACTGCTCATGTTATCGTCTGTGAAATACAGAGATAATGAGAAATAAAAGGGGACAATATTTGAAGAAGTTTAATATCATGAGGATAAGCTTGGACTAATTGATGCTGAGATGGTTTCAGAAATGCAAGCCATGTGGAAAATACAACTTACCGAAACCACCAACAGAGGCCAGGATCTTCCAAAGGGAGTCAGTATCTTTTCATCAAGAACTAACTAATTCACTGAAAGAGTTAGAATCTATTGTGGAGTGTGGCACCTAAATAGCAATGTGTTCTATCCTTGAAAACTGCTAAGACCAAGATCTTAAGTCTTCTCACCACAAAAAAGACAGGTGTATGAGATGACGGGCTTTAATTACCACAACTTAATTGTTTCACAACATAAACATTTATCAAAATCATACAAGTCATAAAAATATATGTATGTGTATATATATACACATATATATCACTAAATGCTGTAGATGTATACTTGGTGAATTATACCTTAATGAAGGTCAGATATGTAAATGTCTACAGATTTAGCAACAAATAATCTTAAATTTAAAAAAGAATCTTTTTCTGGAGAGGGGAGAAAAACAAATTTCTAAGTAGGAAAAAAAGTGTTTCTAAATCACACAGCTAGTGGATGACCCCTTTGTTTCTTAAATATCAAACTTCAAGATTTTCTGATTCAGAGGAAAATTAGAAAACTAAAGCCCCCAAGAGAAGCAATCAATTCTTTCCCCTTCACAAGAGCACAACTAGAACAGAACAAAAGCAAAATCAGAAATGAAGTGCCCTCCATCCCCAGAAGAGTCAAGTCTCACAACCACCTCCATAATGCCCTCTTCACTATTATCTTAGGCTACTTCAGAGACTGTTCTCCCGAGGATGATCGGCCTTAATTAGATCACCAGGACTCAGGGTTGGAGTCGCTGCTTAGCATTAAATGTTACAGATTTAATTACAAGGACAAGAGTGCACATTCTCACGTTGACCCCTTGAGCTGTCTGTCCCAGGAAGCTCTGAAGATGTCTTTTCCCCGGGTAGAGGTTTCACTGGGAGGAGCCCTCCCCAGCCCCCTCTCTAGGCTGATTGTTCCAGCATCACAGATGAGCTCTTGTCTAAGACTAAATGCAAAAAAAGATGTCCAGAAAGAAAAGTGCCTGTGTCATAGGAATAATTCACAGAGCTAGCGGTTGTCTCTTCACAAAGAATTACTCTACAGAAAATTTGTGTGGTTTCTGGGTAGATTTAAAAGGAACTAGAAGATATAATTATTCTAACTTCTTTAGATCCTATCTTACTCCAAACATGATTTAAAGCCAGGAATTGACATTTGGGAAGTGCTTACATGTCATTCACTGGGCCTTGGTACATTTCATATTCTTTTACCTACCCTAAAACCTTGTTGTGTTTTACAGAAATGATGATACCACAGCTGCCTGGAAGCACCTTAAATATTACACAACAGCAATGTTGGGCCAGAAACCCACGTCTGCTAGACTCACTCCCTTACCCCAGAGTGCATTGCTAATTAAGAAACTCTGCACATGAAATATGAGTAAATCTACTTCTACTTATCTGAAGCTAATTTAGGTATCAGTAAGACAAGACAGCATAGGCTCCAGCAAAGAAAGTCTACCCCGAAGAAGGTACAATCCCTCCAAGGATCTTCAACTTTTTTTCTTACACACAAATACTTTCACAGACAATGAATAAGCCACATAGCAAAAAGTCTACAGTCAAAATTTTTCTTCATTTTAATGCTGAGCAACATAATTCAACTTGAACATACATTTTGTTTCCCCCACTGAGTTGTCTCTAGATTACTTCTAGCTATTCCATGTATTCAAGACTGTACCAAAGATTAGGATGGTAATTTCAAAAGCTCAGAAAATGATTCAAACGGTATGAGCAGAATAAGTAATTAGCATCCTAATAGGACTAATCTGAAGGATGATACTTATTAAAAAGTAGAAGTACTTATATATTTCAACTTTTTTAGAAAATATACTGTTTAATAATATTATTGTATGTCATGACTAATAAAGTTAAATTCAAAAATGAAAAATATACTATCCCTACGTCTTAAGTCTGACAGCACCACAGTAAAGGTAAACATAATGAGAGACAGATTATCCAATATAATGGCATCGGCCTAGGTTTTACCTTTAAACTTCTATAATAAATACATCATGTCTGTCAGTTTTACTAAAAGCAAGTACCTGCTACTCATAAGAATGAAGGATGCATTTATTCCAGAATATTTTCAATTTTCAACTCTAATAATGTAAGAATTTTGCTAAAATCATGACAATAAAAATGGAGAAAACAAGAACCTGAGATACATATAGTGGTGTGTTCCTGCCCCATAATCGGAAAACCCCTTCTGATGGCCACTCAATTATGAGGTCACTCATAATTGATCGTAGTGTTTTTCTTCCCAACTTGTCCACAGGGAGCCTCACAATTATTCTCAATATAGCAACTCCAGCTCACACTGCTGATAAAGTTGACATTAAAGCAGCAGCTTTTCTGCCCCCAGGAGATGCTACATGGCCATCATTTACCAGGAGAAGAAATGGACATCCTGAGCTAATTCAGTTAGCGGTTTATACTCCCTCTAATAACTACACGTGAACCAGCTGAGCGAGACATTGTGCCCTAGGAGTGCGGGGAAGAGCAGAAGTACTTACTGAATGACTAGTATGTTTAGTTTTAGAAAAAAGTTTTGGAGCTACAGTTTATTTTTCTTCAACTTGGAGCTGAGAAAAATAAGATATGAAGAAACTAACATCACAGAGCTGATAACTTCAATAAATTTATACAGCAACCTTTCTCAACTAGTCTAAGTGATTGTAATCTGCAAATATAAAAGTTACTGATGGATGTATATTAATTTCATACCTACTCATCTTACTCGATATTAATTTTCTCCTAATTTGTTTTACATTTTCTATGTCTACAATAACGTAAGCCAGAAATAGTGATGACTTTGCCTTAGACTTCTTAAATTTTACTCCTCTAATTTCTGTATTTTGTCTAATCTCATTCTGAACAATGTAAAAATAATAGTGCTGATAATGGAAATTCTTTCCTTGTCAAAGTGCCGATAGGAAAACGCTATTGCTTCTCTCACCAAGGCTCATGTTAGATTTGGGGTTCGCCAGACACAATATTTTTAATGTTTATGTTAATGGTTTTTTAAGGTTTTAAATCAAGAATATACATTCACTTTCTTAACAGCTGAATTCAGAAATAATTCACATATCTTTAATAATTCACCCATTTAATGTGTACAATTCAGTGATTTTCAGTATATTCGGAATTGTGAAAGTGTCACCTCAATCTAATTTTAGAATGTTTACCACCCCTAGACAACATGTAGTCGTTTGTGACCGGCTGACATTTAATTTTTGCATGGCTTTCTCAAAACATTTACAGATAATCACAACATTTGCCTTGGTTCAATTATGAGATGATCAACATATTTTCTAATATACGACCAACCTTATAATTCTTGAAATAAACTCTTAAATACTAGATTGTCCTTGCTGATCATGAACTTCAGATTTTTACATCAGTATTATGCTGTATCTTGTTTTTTATGCTGTTTTTGTTGGATTTGACAACATCTTATGTGTGTTACTCACAGAGAGGGTTTAGAAACTTCCCTTCTTCATTTGGGCTCTGGAGCAATCTAAATGACACTGGATTTATTCCCTATGAAACTGGCTGGACAGTTAGATAATTAGCTCTTTACCAATTTTAGTTCCTCTATGTTAATTAGCATTTCACATTTTCTCGTTCTTCTGGAATCTGTTATTACAGACTTTATTCTCCTAGAAAACTATCCACTTCAAAAGATTTCACATGTATTTGTGCAGGGTTTATATAAAACCAGCCTCTTATAGAAACCTTTAACTTCTCTGAAACTAGGGTTATTTGCTCTCCTCTTTCTTATTTAGTACATTTATGCTTTCTCCCCTTTTTTGTTGCCTGATTAGTTAATATTTAACTCTTGCTTTATTTATTTTTAAGACTCATTTGTTGGACACACAAATAGCTTTGCCATTTTTAAATTTTCTAATTTACTGATTTCTATTTTTACCTTCGTTCCTTATTTCTGTTTGCCTCTTGGTGTTTCTCAGTCTCCTTTAGTTACACGTTTAAGCCTCTTATGATCACTCATTCTTATTCATTAACGTAAGTACACAAAGCTATCATTTATCCTGACTCTTGTTTCACTTGCTATGTTGTGTTTTCATTAGCACTATGCTCTGCTATTCTCATGTTATAAGTTGCTTAAGAGAAAGCTTCTAAGTATCTACGTGGTGGGACTTTCTGATTTTCTGATTTTAAGTTGTAATTTATTACATTTAGGATACAAATTTGTGTATATGTTATTTTATTGTCATTGTCCACATGATAGGATCATTCCTTGTAACTATTACACTGGTAATTGAAAAGAACACACATTCTTCTGTTTAAGGTACAAAATTAAATATGTGTCAGTTAAATGTGCCTCACAAATCTACCTGGTACTCATATTTTTCATATCCTTAGTTGATCTTTTTGTTCTTTGATTTGTTATGGACTGAGAGAGGCGAGTTACTGGCACCTTTCTTGGGTGTGTTTAACCTCCTGCCATGAGTTATATTCACATAACTCCAGTTCTGTTACTCCTTCTGCCATTATTTTCCTCTTACACCTTGGAAAACCGAAATCCATCTTCTCAAAATTTCGTCCCTGAAGATTTGTGAAAACAATCTTCACGAAGTTCTTGTTCATTCAATATATTTATCTTTTGTTTTTCTATTTGAATGACAGTTGCTCTGAATATGATATTTTTGAGTAATATTTCCTCCCGGCGAGGAGAGTCAGAATAGTTCTTGTATCAACTGCTGCTAGGCATCAATCTCATGACAGCCTGGTTTTGTTTGGTGTTTTTTTTCTGGTTTTTAAGGGGCTGGATTTACTGTGTGGGATCCCAAGTTATTTTTTCCCCATCTTTGACACCTTGAAACATTATGAAGCGATTCCTCAGTTTTGCCTACTTCCGTAGTAGGCATAGACTACTGCCTTCTTTAGCCTGGTTGAACAGACTCAATATATAATGGCATAAATGAATAGAAACTGACTTCTTGCTCAGGAAGTAAGTATCCCCAGTTAGGACTTGGAGGGACTTCCAAGTCACACTGTCATGCAGCTCTGTGCTCTCTGATCACGGTGATCACAGCAGCAGCTGCTGGAAGGAGAACGATCGTGGAGGGGTGCAGGGACCGTGGGGCGCCCTGTGGGCCATGTCTGAGAGACGCACACGTCACTTCTCATGTTCTGTTGACTAGAATGCAGTCACATGGCACACAAGAGGCTGGAAAATGTTTGTCCAAAAAGCAAAGGCACCGCTGGACACTAGTACACTTTCTATCATGATCTGCTCCCCTGGCTACTCCATGCCTTCTGACTGCCCTTAAAAAAAGTTCAAACTTCCTAAGAGAGAAAATCCAATATAATTCAGCTACTGCATCTGACTCAAATGTATGATTTCTGTGTGATTTCTATCCTTTATACCAGGCCCGGAGATAGTCCCTTGAGGATTGACAGTCTAGTAGATTAAGAACGATATGACCAACACTGGACCCCATGCACACAAATACATATCCAATAAGCAACAGTAGAGCATGGACAAGACAGCCACAATAAAGATCCACGTTCAGAGAAGGAAACAAGAAACACGTAATAGTCATAGCAATGATGGACTCCAGCTGAGCGATCATCATGACCTCGTAACAAAGCTGCAGTTTTCTCAACTACACCCTGGATTTGCTGTTTAAGAGGAATTTGTGGTTTACCATATACTTTTTCTCCTCCTTCTAAAGATTCTTTCATGCTCCTTCTCCATAGCCAATCCAAAGTGAAGAACACTGGAAAACATAACCTTGAAAGCCATAGAGTGGAATGGCGGCCCAACTAGTGGCACCTTCCCGATGTGGTCCTCCAAATTCTTCATCCCTTTTCTGTGGACTAGAAGGGCAACTATGCAGACCAGAGCAGAAGGTCAGCACAGCAAGGTGTTCATTTGAGCATAAACATCAGTCACAATGGATACAACAATAAGCTGGGGCCTCTGAGTGACTGCAGGGAGAGATCTCCTCCTTCATGACTCTGTGACATTCCAGGCCACCACATTCACTCCAGACCACTGAGGTAGCAGCATTCCAGACCATCACAATAGGCTGCGTTATAGTCACCTAGTCTTCATTAATGAACATGAAAAGCAGCAAAACGAAAGAGATAATACCTCAGACTTAAAAAAAAAAAAAACATTGCATTGGTTTAGCATTTGGAGATTGGGGACAAGGAAACAGATATCACGGGTTGGGAAGCTAGAGAGTCGGGTTAAGTAATGACAGCCATTAAGTATGTTTATTTCCACTGGACAAAACTGCAACATGGTCACTCTAACTAAGAGGGTAGTGTGACCTAGCTCCAGGCCCAGTAGTACTGAGAGTAGGTTTAGTGGACAGCCAGCAGACCTTGCCATGCCATTATGTAGCAACTTTCTCAGAGATTTGGTGTGCCATTTAAGTCTTCTGTAATTCACAAAGCAACATTTTAACAGCATTTTTCCCATTGAGCTCTTGGTTTTCCTGTTCATTTTCTCCTTCCTTCAGTCATACCATTATCTAGGTTGTTTTTCTGAGCTCCTAATTTTTAAATGAAATAAGTTTTTACTGGACCTGCTACTTTAAAGAGATTTTTAGAGGAAAGGGCCAGCCAGGACCATGCATGCTATTATGGCCTTTACTGAATTTCCTACAATTAGGCTTCTCTCCATAATTCTTTTTGAGTCTCTTCTCTGCTGCTCTTTAAAGCCCAAAATCATCTAAGCTACCACCTTTCACCTATGAACCCTGGTACTCAGTGCTGAGAACAAAGAATTTCATTTTGACCTTGAGAACGACCACATCATCTTGAAGAAAAGCACTTTGTAGGCACTTAGACTGCAGCTATAGGCATACTTTCACCAGTTTCTCCCACAAATATCTTTTTTCCAGTATTTCAGGCTTTCTTTTAACCTACCCTGTAATTCAAAATTTTAGCTAAATTCTAGTTTTCTAGAAGGTGGGCTTTTTCCTCTCTCCCTATCCTGGTAGGTTTGACATCTTTTCAGACGGATCAGAGGGGAATGTTGACTTCCCCCTCCGTGGTTAAAGAGGCATTCTAATTAATAGTTTCTACTGTCAAATGTCTTTCTCCTGTGGGTTTTAACAGACATATCAGAGTCACGCGAATAATATTTCTGAATACTGAACTATTTCTGAAATGTTACTTAAAACAATCTGCAGAGTATCGTTAATCAGAGCTCTAACACAAAACTGTTTTATGAAAATGTTTTGTAACTACCTGACTTGCAACCATTCCCAGGATATGTATATTTCTATAGCAACCCTGCTTCACATGGGGCAGGAAATCCCCAATCTCTGTGTGATAAATATCCTTGGCAACGGATTTTTCCTTTGTCTATTTGTGTGTACATATTAATATACATAATCACAACCTATTTTAGACTTCTCATTTTACAAACCCCTTTAGATCTTCTGAACTGCCCTTTTTTTAGAAAAAGCACTAGGAAAAAAAAGAAAAAAGAAAAAGCACTAGGAGTGAGTTTTGAGAAAATGGCCGATTTTTTCCTTTTTAAAACTTATTAGAATGATAGTATGATAGATTTGTCTTTTTAAATTTGCCTAAAAATGCCTTTTCTTTCATTCTTTATGGATGGATAAGATTCCATTGTGTTTCTGTACTACATTTCATCAGTTGGCACCCACCTAAGCTATTTCCGTAGCTTGCCTATTATGAATTGTGCCACAATAAATATGGGTATGCAGCTTGCCTATTGTGAATTGTGCCACAATAAATATGGGTATCTCCACAACGTGCTGACTTCAGTTCCTTCAGGAACAATTCAAGGAGTAGTACGCCAGATTAAAAGATGCCTTTTAGTTTTTTGAGGAAATGCCATACCTGTTTCTATAGTGGTTGTGCTAATTTACATTCTTATCAACTCTGTATAAATATGGTTTTTGGGGTTTTGTTTTGTTTTTTTCCCCATGCATCCTCACAAGCATTTTTGGAGGGTTTTTGTTGTTGTTGTTGTTGTTGTTGTTGTTTGCGGGGGTGGGGGGTCATTGCTGTTATTGGGGTTTTTTTGGTTTTTTCCTTTTTTTTAGTACCCTTAATGATAGCCATTCTGACTGGAATTAGACAGAATCTCACTGTAGCTTTCATTTTCATTTCCCAAATGGTTAAAGATGTCGGACATTTTTTTCACATAATTATTAGCTATTTGTAGTTCTTTTGAAAAGTGTTCATTTGTCTATTGTCTTAGTTACTGTACCTCCTTATTGTTGAGACCAAATGCATGACATCCAGAAGTTAAAAGAGGAAAGGTTTATTTTAGTTCACAATCTGTAGAGGTTTCAGTCCATAGTTGTCTGGTGCCAAGGCAGGGCAGCACAGCAGAGGACAAACAGTCCATGGCAGGGCAGGCAGGAGATAACGAGCCTACCTTCCCTCTCTCCTTTTATATTCCACCCTGGCTGCAAACCCACACCCAGAGTGAGGCCTCCATCTTCAGTAAATCCATTTTGCCACACCCAGAACCATGCCAATCCAGTCAGGAACTAATCTATTTATCACCTAACCATAATCTAGTAGCACATACCTGTGATCCAGCCACTTTCCCAAACCCCCGCCTATGAGTACATGAGGGTTTGGTGGCACATGTAGATTTAAGACATAACACCCACTTACTGATTGGGTTGTTTTTGTTGTTAGTGGTGGTGATGTGTTAACTCTGAGTTTTTGATATATTCTGGGTATAAACCCTGTCAGAGTAGTAGGTGGCAAAGACTTTCTCCCACTCTATAGGCTGCCTCTGCACTCTGTTGACTGTTTTCCTTTTCGTGCACAAGTTTTTGATTTGATGGACTCCCAGTGTCAACTGCTATTATTCTGCAGTCTGTGGCAGTTAGGGTGAAGTGTCAACCTGACTGGCTTTGGCGCCCACCAGAGGTCAGAGGCACACTCTTCCAGGTACATTTGGGTAGTTTGGGAGGGACTGACCTAGGATCTATGTCCGGTCCCTGCCCTCTTCCTCTTTGGCACTGTTTCCCTGCTGAGCTTTCGGGCCACCATGAACTACAGTACAACTACGACCTCACTCTCCACACCCTTCCACCATGATGTTTCTGCCAACAATATATCAAAGTTGATGATGATGGGGATCACTGTGGGACAAGGAGTTCACACTTGGAAAAGAGCATAGGCACAAAATGAAAGGAAATTACTGGACATAATTCCAGAATTACTAGAAATGAAAGGAAGTCACCGTATCTGAAGGTAATGAAATTTGAACTTGACCTTGAAGATCGGGACTGACTTTAGGTAGGCAGAGAGACAAGGAAGGATGTCATGGGATCGCTGAAGCTCCAGTCTTCCTTCTCATGTCTGAAGAGACTCTAGAGAACCAACACACAGCAAGCAGGTATCCGAGTCTCAGGATGACTGCACGTGACACAGAGAAAGATGTTACTAAAGGAAAACAAAATGCGAACCTGCAGCTGCTCTCCCTAGATTACAGAGAGCAACCCAGGAACCTAGGAGACTTTTTTCTTTTTAACAAAGCAGTGTACTTCGAAGTGACTTTCTTTACCAAAAACAATTATTTAAGTAAGATACAAAAGATAAACTTCTTAGCTGACAGCTCAAATGATCATAACTTCTCCTACTGTATTTTATTTATGACGAGCATTTGTCTAACTTCCAAAGACTGTGTGTAGGTGGTAAACAGGCTTTGTTGTCTTCATGGTTCTTCAAAGAGCACAGACTCTCTGCGCATCTGGTACAAATGTGAGCTGTGTGCTGAACACACAAGTGACACACAGTCCCCCCCCCCCGCCGTGTGAGCTGATCTACCACTCCATGTAAACAATCCACATGCGATCCTTCCACAAAGGATAGAAACAAGGCTCAGGGACTAGGAAAAAGCTTGGAAAAGCAACAGTACAGCTGCAACTTTGAAAATCATTTTCTGCATTCAACAATCCCACAGCAAATATTAACTGACATTCTGCCGGCACTCACAACACGCTCTCTGAGACGCACTTCCACTAGCTTCGAGTATTTCTCTACAGCAAGCAACTGTTTCAGATGTTAGATACCTTAAGGGAAACCTACTTACCTATCGTGGATTCTGTGACAGGGGAATTACTGCTCCTTTATAATCCTGGGAATGACTCAGTGTATTAACACTCTCCCTTGATACCAAAGAAACTAGTTTTGTTATCTCACCATGTCATCCCTGTCTTCTTGCTAAAGATTGCTTCTATTTTTTAGGAATTATTTGTGTCCTGCCCTCATGAAAGCATATTCATGGCTTCAGTTCAACTCCGGGGATCCTCTAAGTGGAACGTCATCCATTACTGTTAAATTCCTACTGCAAGATTTGGAAGCACTTTTTAAAAAGTGATCCCTAAAATAGTTTCCCCACTGAAACAAGAACAGTCATCACCAACACTAGCCCAGGGGTAGTGACTGTGCTGGAAAATGCTTCAGATCCCACTAGACACACCCAATAGATAAGTGTGCTTGACCCTTCACCCTAATAACTGTGTCCAATATGACTGATGGGTTTGGTTTTTTTTTTTCATTGAGGTTAAACATATCCTAGTAATAATACTTATATTATTCTCTCTTTCATGATATAAAGGTAAATGTCATTCCCTTCCCAATAATCACAAATTCCTAATTTTAAAAAGTCTAAATTTGTGAAGATTTGTTCTACTGCAGAATTTCTTTAAAATCCTTATATAAAGTCTGGTTAATAATTATCATACAAAAAAAATTATCATTAAAAAAACTTGAGAATGATTCTATTCTCCATTAGATTCCTTAGGTTAATAATTATCATACAACCTAAGGAATCTAATGGAGAATAGAATCATTCTCAAGTTTTTTTTTTTAATAAAAGAAACAAAACAAGCTATATTTCTTTACTCAAAATAAGTTTGATTTGGGGGACCACTGGGAATTTGAGATTTTAGAATTCGAGGGATGTCAACATCATGCATTCTATCTTTAAATACCAACGTGCCAAAATAACTCAACTGTAACACTGTTAATAAAATCTGGTGAGAATCTTCACAGCCTGAGCTACACACTGGCCAGGGAGGGGGGAAGGAAGAGAACATGATGGGGACACAATCAGGAGACCGCAGCTAAATGTATCCTGGGCTACACAGCCATCTTTCTTTATTAATGGGATAATTTAGCCAGACACGGTGGCATATGCCTCTAATCCCAGCACTCTGGGGGGCTGAGGCAGGAGGATTGCAAGTTTGAGCCTATCTTAACTATCTTAGTGATTTAGCAAGACCCTGTCTCAAAAAGAAAAAGGTCTGAGGATGTAGCTCAGTGTGAAGGCCCCAAACTCAATCCCCAGTACTAAAAATAGATGATAGACAGACAAAATTTTTATAAACATATATACAATTTAGTCAGCCTACAGCACACAATAATACTGCTTCCTCCTATTTAATAAAGTACACATATATGATGAAATCTAATTAAATTTATTTACACTAAGCTATCAAAAGATTAACAGGTCCCCCTTTCCAATGAGTACATTTGTTGGAAATATTCCATATACCAGTTTTCCCTTTTGTAACACTTAAAAACCTTCACTTTCTTCAGAGAATTTCCTTTTCTCATTTCCATATATCGCAGGTGGGCTGCCAGTCCTAGTACATCATCCTTCCTAGGCACTAAGAAATGACTACAGTGTCTCTCCCGTGTATCTAAATCTATATCAGAGATTCCAAAGGACAGAAAATCAGTTAGTGCCAGTTATTCAACGGTAGGATCCAAGGAGAGCGTCTACAAATTGGCACTATTAACCACATGCATCTTCCCAGCCTCCTGATCTTCATGAGGAATAATTATTCGCCTCCAACCTCTATTCGATTCTGTGAACTCACCATTCTCTTTACGGTATCATCCCCTTCACTTAAACTCATTAAATTCTATTTCTGGCCACATAACCAAAGTGAATTAACTAAATACTCTTAAAAACGGAGACTACAAAGAGTTTGTGTTTTCAAGAGATATCTAAAAGGCAAGATAGTCATTCATTCAAATGAAAAAGATTCTAATAATGAAATGTCAACAGTCAGAAAGAAATAGAGACAGAAATTTAAAATGGTGGTTGAGGTTTCCTATGCCCACATTTCTCAACTGACAAAGAACTTTTACCCTTATAGACCTTCCAGAACCACATGAATATTCAAAGCATGAATGATTGTTTTAATTCCACTAACTTACTAGACAAATAAGGAGATCCTGAGAATTTCGAATTCCTTAGAAATTAAAAATAAATGTTATATCTTTAATACATATAACTATTCTTAAATTACAGCATGTATACATATGTGCATTAAAATTTGGCAAATAGTTTATAATGTGTGACACTCTTCAGTCTTCATAAATTTGCCACTTGTGTTGGTTAGCATAAATGTCATAGGAATTTAGGCTCCTTCCATGTCTTGGCTGTAGAGTCCCTCACCCCTAGCATCCGGTCTCAGACTCCCTGCTAGATTTCCATCTTTCTCAGTGAGATGGTAAAGGACCACTTACAATGTTTTAAGAGATAATCCCAGGAGTAGCCAATATCATTTTCACATATATTCTACTACCAAGAATCAATGACATGGTCCTGTCCACCTGTAATGGACTAGGAAGATAGCTCAGGCATGTATTCACAACCAAAAGCGATCTAGGGCTCCACCATGGCTGACTAGAGGCAGCAGCACTCATGGGCCACATGGAATATGCTCCACCAGGAAGCACAGTACTGGGAAATGGATGTGGAAAAGGGGGGCAAATATGGGAGAAAGCATGAAGTAGAAGCCCACCAGAAGAATCTCAATATCAGGGGCATTCAGAACGGGAAGCTGGCCTACTCCCCAACCCCAGTACTACTTACCCCCAGGTCCAGTGAGCACACTATCTTGGGAAAAGATCTAGTGCCAGAGGGAAGGAGCCAAGTCCCGCAGCAGCCTAGCAGCTGCCCTCTAGGGCCTACCTGTCCTCCCTGCTCCCTCACATGGAGAAGGACCCTAATGAGCAAGATATTCACAGACCAGGGCATTAGACAAACAAAAGCCAGAGAAGTGTCTGAAGGACAGTTACTCAGTTACTCTTGGGAAGACAGAAACAAGGGCATGGTCCCGGTGAGGACCTGGAACCAGACCCAACAAGCTGTGGCTCAGTGTCACAGACACGGCCAAGAGTTGCAGCAGTGTGACCTGGGGTAGGAGAAAGACACTTGAACAGCACCAAAGTAGACACTCTCCACCGCTCCCCCAAACACCAGCAAGTTCTGGGCCCAGCAAGGTATCTTGTCTGCCACCCACTATTCAGACACAGAAGAACTCGGTGCCCTCACCAGCCCAAAGCTGCTAAACACTGCAAGCCCTAAACTCTGCTAAACTCTGCAAGGCACCACTGATTTTGCAGAATTAGTAGACAGAGAGTTTGGTGAGAGGAGTCGCATGGCCAGAGGGGAATACATGGCGTACTCACCCAGAACAGTCAAGAAAGAGCAGACATGAGCAGCTGCAGGGTTATCACAGAGGAGAGGGGTAGAGATCGAAAGTCCCTTCAGAAATCGGCCACAGCCTGGGTTCTTAATCAGCCACACTGCGCCTCCACACTTCCAACACACCCGAAAGTATCAGAGCATAAGATGGAGGCCAAAACCTCTGGTTAGCCACACCCAGAGGAGTGCAGCTGACAGCAAGCAGGGCATTGGCGGCAAGCAAGGAGAGGCAGGCTCAGCAGTCCTCCTGACCTCCTCTGATACCCTTCTTTCATTACCAAGTAAGAGAAGAAATTCCTAGGAGAGAAACCAGCAAAGCATCAGTAGACACATCCAACCTCATAGACTCATTCACAGAAAACTAGAGCTCGGCTCCCATAACAGCTTCAAGGCAAAGCTAAAGACAGGAGGAGGAGTGCGCTGGTCAGATTCTGACTACATTGTGTACAAGGCCAAGAGGGCAGTTTACTTTCATGTTTTTGTGTATGTAAGGTGTTCATTCTCCCCCCACCCATCTCCCTCTCTTTTTCCCTCTCTCCCTCCCTCCCCTTTACTTTTCTGCTTCCATCTGGTACACATGTAGGAGGTGTTTCCATATGTGAAAAGGAAAATAAGAATTAATTAAGGCTTTATTTTAAATACTATCTTCCATGGGCACGTCAGTTTAACCCCTACCAAAAATTCTGTGTGGAGGATTCAAATATGAACTCTCTATTCACATGTTAATTTGTTCTGACCTCACAATTTCCCTCAATTTTCCGCTGTTTCCTTTTTCTGGCCTACAAAAACAATCTCTAACTCCCCCACCCCGCCACCACCAGCCCTCCACTCCAGATGTAAAAATAATATTAACAAAGTCCTGTCTCCTGTCACTTGTTATTTCTTTTTTTCTTCAATTCCTCTTTCTAAACTATTCTAGTCCCCTTCTTCTCTATTTCTCCTTCTCCTATCCTCTACATCCAGCATACTTGTCATCAGTAGTGATCATTGTCTTCCTAGGTTATTGGAAAAAAGTGTGAAATTGTTAAAACAAATTTGAGATTACAAGATTGCTATATGGTTGGTTCTGTAGATGCTGATATAACTGGCAGTTGTTCTCTCCTTGCAATGCAATGACCAAGACTAACCATTAGAGTAAGTAGATTAAAGAGATTTGTAAACACCAAAACATAAAGCCAGGGTCACACCACAGAGAGACATTCACTAACTAAGAACTCCACGGTAGTAACAGGTTTTCTATGCTAACTGATCTTCAGCTCGCAACCCAAAAACAATAGGAACATCAGAAACATAGCTCCAAAAACCTTTACATTCTCAAATGCACTGAAGTAGAGGCAAAAGAACTCAAAAGCCAAATGGTTAACATTTTTTTAACAAATCAAAGAAGGAACAAACAAATTCATAATCTGTTCAAAGAATTTAAATAGGATGTAAGTAAACAAATAAAGGAGTTAATAAAATTTCTAGCAACCTTAAAGAAACAAGAGCTGATTAAACAAAAATAAAAGATGTGAATGATCACTTTGGTAAATTAGAATTATGAAAAGAAATCAAGCCAAAAACCAGGATATGACAAATGCAATTGAAAGTAGAGGTAGCAGGTACAACCAATGTGAGGAGAGTTTCAGAATTTGAAGACAGGTTGACGTAGTAGATGATGTACTCAGTGATACCCTAAAAACAAGACATCAAGAAAGCTGAATCAAACACTTGCTAGATGAATCCAAAATTTAAAAAAAAAAAAAAACCTAAGTATAGGACTAAAGAAAAAATTACAGGATGACTCAAAATGTATAAAAAATTTATTCACCAAAATCATAGCAGAAAATTTTCCAAATCTAGGTAAACAATTCTATTTTCAGTTAAACATGGAATATAGAACCCCAAATGGTCATGGCAAGAAAAGAAACTCTTCATGATGCATCAGAATCAAAATTACAGAGATTCAGCAAAAAAGAGAGAATGCTAAAAACTGAGAGAGAAAAGAAAAACAGCAGGGAATCTATAAGGGCAAATCTACAGGAAAAACAGATTTCTAAGCCCAATACTTAAAAGCCAGCAGAGCTTAGAGCAAAGTTTGTCAAGCCCTAAAAGAAAACCAGTCATCAATCCAGACTTCTACATCCTGCAGAATTATCCTTCAAAATCAACAGAGAAATAAATAACTTTCCATGATGAACCCTAAAGAAATTCATGACCATTTAACCAGAATTGCAGAGAATACTTTAAAAAATCCTAGAAAAAATATGCGTCTAACTGTGAGAGTAACTAAACAAAAGAAAAAAAAAGGAATCAGCACTGGAAAAATAATACAATGCTAGGATTCAGGAGATATCTTACAATAGTAATTCTCAATGTTAATGGTTTTAATTCTTCAATCAAGAGACACAGACTGGCAGATTGGATCCAAAAACAAAACCCTAAATTACCTGCATGAGACACATATCATTCCAAAAAAAAAAAAAAAAACGAAGAGAAAGAAATAAACACATAGATTGAAAATTAAAAGATGGAAAATAATATTCCATATAACAGGAGCCCAAAAGTAAGAAGGAGTAGCTATCCTATTTTAGCTAAAGTAGACTTCAAGTAGAAAAAAGATCAGAAGAAATAGAGAAAGTCACTACATACTGAAACAATATGTAAAAATACTGGAACAATTGTAAAGAGAACAATTTGACAGGGAGAGATAACAATTGTAAACATAAATGCACCAAATATGTTAGACAGCACACCCTAACTCCAAACAGGGTCACATTTTGAGATACTGGTGACTAAGATGCCAGCATATGAACAGGGCATAGGATGCAGTGTAGTTCTTAACACATAATAAACGCACTAGAGAGTAGTTTGGCAGTATTTCCTAAAAATGGGCATACTCAAAAATCTATCATTTTAATTTTGGAAAAACTTTTACATATCTAGAAAAAGAGGATGTTCATTATAAAACTGGAGGTAATGTCAAAGAGGAAAAAGAAACAACCTTGAAATGTCCTTCAAAAGTGGAAATGAGTAAGTTGTGGTGGTGTCGTACATAGTAAACAGACATTAAATAAACTATTGTTATGTGTCACCATGCAAATGAAACATATAAGATAGAATAGAGTATAAAATAAAGTACAGACTTTTAAATTGTTAGGTTATATAAATGTTCATAAATTCTTCCACACTTTGTGTTCTTGAACCTTTGCTGTGTAACTCTGAGTGTCCTCCCAATCTGACTCTAAACTTATCTTTGTTCATTGTTTTGTCCAACTGGCCAGTAGCAAATATGATTCAACCAAAGTCTTTTAAAGCATCTGAATATCAGGGCTGGCCTAATCTGGAATTACTTCATCATCATGGGACTAAGCCCTGACTAGTGAGAGGGAGGGAGGGAAGAAGGAAGGAAGGAAGGAAGGAAGGAAGGAAGGAAGGAAGGAAGGAAGGAAGGAAGGAAGGAAGAAAGAAAGAAAGAAAGAAAGAAAGAAAGAAAGAAAGAAAGAAAGAAAGAAAGAAAGAAAGAAAGAAAGAAAGAAAGAAAGAAAGAAGGAAGGAAGGAAGGAAGGAAGGAGAGAAAGAAAAGAGAGAGGAAGGAAGGAAGGAAGGAAGAGAAAGAAATGACATTACCTCCACAGACCAAATCAATTACCCACTACATGAACCAACCCCACCACACATGAGAGCTAACCATAAATACATGAATAAGCTGAGCTGAGACCAGCAAACCAACTGCTTGGCTGAGTTCAGTCCAAATGATTTACAGAACTGTGAGGTAAATAAATAGTTGTAAGTTTAGGCCCCAACATGTTGAGATGATTTGACTCATGGGAAAAGCAAAGCAGTAACATATGTATAGATGACATCATTCATATAGTTTTATAAGTTCACAAAATAATGTTAAATATCACTATGCATAATTTGTATGGCAAAAATGTAAAGCACAGATACACATATACACATGAAGATTGTTACATTGGTTAGCACTGGAGTAAAGGAGGAGAAGACAACTATGAAGAGAGTAAAGGAGCAATTTAAAACTCTATAGGATTTATTTCTTTTTATACCAAGAACATGAATTGGTACATTGCATATAATCATACATGTTGAATGATCATATTCAACATGGTTATTTTGTACCGGTACATGATATATCTTGGTTTTCCCCCCTCTTCTCCACCCCTCCCTTCTGTTCCCCAACCCTTCCCTATTTGCAGCAGGTTTATTTACATTTTTCCATTTTTTTACTTTCTCCTTTCTTTTCTTTTTCCCTTCCTTCTTTTCTCCCTTCTCTCTTTCTAGTTCTACTCTCTTTTGAATACTATATTTTTTTACATATTATACCACTTTGTCCTTATTTACATTTAGGTTTCTCATATCAGAGAAATAATTCAAGTGCACACATGAGTGTCTGATTTATTTCACTTAAAACTATGTTCTCAAGGTGCATCCATTTACCTACGAATGTCTCCACTTTATCCTTTTTATGGCAGAGTAGTACTCCATTGTGTAGAAAAACCACATCTTCTTTAGCCATTCATTAGTTGTTGGGCATTCAGATTGTTTCCAAGACTTAGCTATTACACATTGTGTTGCTATGAACATTATTGTGCATATATCAGTGTGGTATAATGATTTTAATTTTTCTGGGAAGATACCAAGCAGAGGAATAGCTGGGTCAAATGAAACCTCTAGCTGTAGTTTTCTGAGGAATCTCCACACTGATTTCCACAATGGCTGGACCAGTCTATATTCTCACCAACAGTAGAGAACAGTTCCTCTTTCACTACAGCCCAGCCAGCATTTGTTATTGGTTGATTTCTTGATAATAGCTATTCCTTGTGGAATGAGATGGAATCACAGCATTGTCTGATTTGTATCTCTCAAAAGACCAATGATGTTGAACACTTTTTCACATATTTATTTGCTATTTTTAGTTCTGCATCTGAGAAATGTTTATTCATTTCAGATGCCCATTTTTGGATTGGGTCTTTAAATTTGGGGGGCTTGATTTTTTGAGTTCTCTATATATTCTAGATATTAGACCTTTGTCTGAGGGACAGCCAGCAAAAAATTTTTTCCAGTCCATGGGATTTCACCCCACTCTATTGGTGATTACTTTTGCTGTGCAAAAGCCTTTTAATAGGATGTGGTCCCAAGCACTGATTCTTTGTATTGTTTCCTCTACAGTCTGGATTCTGTTCATAAATTTCTTTCCTACACCTATGTCTTTGAGAGTTCTTCCTATTCTATTCTCCAGTAGAATTAGAGTTTCTGTTTTAATGTTTAGATCTTTGATCCACTTTGATTTTAACTTAGTACATGGTGGGACACATGTATCTAGTTTCAGTTTTCGGCATGTGGCAAGCCAATTTTTCCAGCACCATGCATTAAAGAGGCTATCTTTTTCCAGGGAGGGTGTTTGACTCCCTTGTCGAAGAAGACATATTTGAATGTGTTTAGAGTTGTTTCTGCATCTTCTAGCCTGCTCCATTAGTCCTCAGGTCTGTCCTCATGCCAATATGATGCTGTTTTTATCACAGTAGCTTTATAGTATAATTTCAAGTCAGGGATTGTGATGCCCCCTGCCTTATTCCTGTTGCCCAGGATTGTTTTTGCTATTCTTGGTCTCTTCTGATGAATTCCATGATTGTTTCTAATTCTATGAAGTTATTGGTATTTTGATTGGAATTCCATTAAATCTTTATAGTAATTTAGAAAGTATGGTCATTTTCACTATGTTGGTTCTTCCTACCCAAGAACACGGGATATGTTTCCATTGTCTGATATCCCTTTCAATCTCCTTTTGTAGAGTATTATAGTTTTCAATGAAAAGATCTTTTACTTGCTTTGTTAGATAGATTTCTAAGTATCTCATTTTTTATGCGATTGTAAAAGGTATATCTTCTCTTATTTCTTTCTCAGTGAGTTTGTTATTGGTATATAGGAATGCTTTTGGGTATTAACTTGGTATCCAGCTATGCAACTGAATTTAGTTATTAAATCTAAAAGTTTTTTGGTGGAATTTTTGGGGTCTTCAATGTAGAGTATCACATCATCTGAAGACAATGATACTTTAACTTATTCCTTTACTATCTTTATTCCTTTTCTTTCTCTTGCCTGATTGCTCTGGATAATGTTTCTAGAACTACATTGAATAATAGTGGTGAGAGTGGACAACCTTTTCTTGTTCCAGATTTTAGTGTGAAAGCTTCCAGTTTCTGACCATTTAGTGTGATGTTGGCCACTGGTTTGCATAGATAGCTTTTATCAGATTTAGACATAGACCATCTAATTCCTAATTTCTGTAGAGTTTTTATCATGAATGGGTGTTGGATATTTGTGAAATGCTTTTTCTGCATCTATTGAGATGATCATGTGATTCTTGTCTTTGATTTTGTTGATATGGTGTATTACATGTATTTATTTGCATATGCTGAACCATCCCTATATCCTTGGGATGAATCCTACTTGGTCGTAGTGTATAATCTTCTTGATAATTCGTTGCATTCTGTTTGCCAGTATCTTGTTGAGAATTTTTCTATCTATATTCATTAGGGAAATTGACCTGTTCTCTTTTTCAGTTGGATCCTTTTCTGGTTTTAGTATAGGGTAATGCTTGCTTCCACAAATGATTTTGGAAGTACTGCTTCCTTTTCAATTTCTTTAAAGAGTTTGAGGAATAGTGGCATTAGATCATCTCTGAATTTCTTGTAGAACTCAGCTGTGAAACCATCAAGACCTGGGCTTTTCTTTGTTGGTAGATTTTTAATTACCTCTTTAATTTCAGTGGCTGATATTGGGTTATATAGTGTTTTTATCTCTTCTTGATTCAGTTTTGGTAATTCAGATGTTTCTAAGAATCTGTCCATTTCTTCAGTGTTTTCCGTCTTGTTTGTATAGGTTCTTGAAGTACATGATAATAATCCTTTGGATTTCTGTAGGGTCAGTTGTGACTTCATCCCTTTCATTTTATATTGCATGGATTTGGATCGTTCCCTTTTTTTTGGTAAGATTGGCTAAGAATTTGGCTATTTTATTTAATCTTTCAAAGAACTAACTCTTTGATTCATTGATTCTTTGTATTGTTTCTTTAGTCTTGATTGCATTAATTTTGACTCTGATTTTAATAATTTCCTCTCTTGTACAAGCTTTGGGTTTGATTTGTTCTTTTTCTAGATGTTTGAGGTTCAAAATTAAGTTGTTTATTTGAGCTCATTCTGTCTTCCTTATGTGGGACTTCAATGCAATGAATTTCCCTTGTAGCACTGCTTTCATTGTATCCCATAGGTTCTGGTATGTTGTATTGGCATTATCATTGAACTGTATAAATTCTTTAATTTCTTTTTTAATTTCTTCTGTGACCCAGCTGTTGTTCAGAAGGATGTTATTGAGTTTCCATGTGTTTATGTGGTTTTTTTGGTGTCTGTTACCATTGAATTCCAGTTTTATTCCACTATGGTATGATAGTATGCATGGGATAATTTCAATTCCCTTACATTTACTTAAACATGCTTTATGAGCTAGTACATGGTCTATTTTGGAGAACATCCCATATGCAGCTGAGAATGTGTATTCTGCTACCTTGGGGTGGAACACTCAGTAGACATTTACTAAGTCCATTTGTTCACAGATTTGATTCAGTTCTGATATTTCTCTGTTAATTTTTTGTCTAGTTGATCTATTTGTGACAGCGGAGTATTGAAGTCTTGCATTATACTTGTGTTAGTGTTTATTTGATCTTTCATGTTCCTTAATGTTTGTTTTATGTAGTTAGGTGCACCCATATTTGGTGCATAAACATTCATTGTTATTTCTTCCTCTTGGAGTTTCCCCTCGAGAAGTATGTAATGACCTTCTTTGTCCCTCTTGATCAGTCTTAGTTTGAAGTTCACTTTGCCTGAGACTAGGATAGCTACCCCAACTCTTTTCTGTGTTCTCATTGCATGAAATACTGTTTTCCATCCTTTGATTTTTGGTCTTCGGATTTCCTTTTGAGTTAAATGTGTCTCTTGTATGCAGCATATTGATGGATCTTGTCTCTTGATCCATCCTGCTAGTCTGTTTCTTTTGATTGGTGTGTTGAGACCATTTACATTGACAGTTACAGCTGTTATATATTGACTTATCTTTGTCATAGATCTTTTCTGTTGATCTGTGTTTCACCTCAGTTTAGCTGCTTATCTTGCCTGGTGGATTCTTTTTATTGTTGTCCTTGTAATTATAGTTTCCTTTTTTCTTTTCTAGGATAGCCTTCAAAATATTGTAGTGGTGGTTTGGAGGTCATAAATTTCTTAAGTGGTTCCTTGTCATGGAAGTATCTTATTTCACTGTTGAATTTGAAAGACAGTTTTTCCGGGTACATCAATCTGGGTTGGAGATTGTTTTAAGGCTTGAAATATTTTGCTCCAGGCTCTCCTTGATTTAAGGTTTTGTGTTGAGAAGTTTGCTCTGATTCTGATGGGTTTACCTTTATAGGTGATTTATTTTTTATTCCTCTAACAATTTTCAGTATTCTATTCTTTTGTTACATTTCTGGAATCTTGAATGTTATATGTCATGTTGTAGATTTATTTGGGTCATGGGTAATTGGGGTTCTATATGCTTCACTTACCTGTATGTCAAGTTCTCTTTTCATGCTTGGGAAGTTTTCTGTCATTACTTCTGTAATCTTTTTAGATCCTTTGCACTGTCTCGTTCTTTTTCACTCCAATCAATCTGCCATTGTTGTTCTTTGCATCATCTTGCAGTTGTATTGATTTTTCATAGTCTCTAGCTATTTTTAAGAAATTTTCCTTTTCATGGTCATGAACTGAAGTCCTGTTTTCTAGGTCTGAAATTCTGTCTTCGCTTTCATTGAATCTACTGTGTATACTTTCACGCAGTTTCTGATTTCTTGGACATCTGTTTGGGTCTGTTTTATAGTCTCCATTTCTTTCCTGAGTTGAGTGGTCAAGTTTTCTATTGTTTTTCTAAGTTCCTCTGTTTTTTATCTGTGTCTACTCTAAATTCACTAAGCAGATCTTTCATTATGATTGTCATCTCTTTTTTAACTTGGCCAATTATTTCTAATCTGATGTTCTCTATTGCTTCATCCATCTGTTTTTTAACTTCTGCTGGTATCATTTCTGAAAGTTTGGTTGGGTGTTTTCTGGTTTCCTATATTTCATTTTCCTCTGGATTTGTTCTGGGTGGCCTGGGGTTGTATTTTACTTCTAGGTCTTGTCATTTTTTGTGTGCCTATGTGCATTCCCCCCCTTTTAGTTTCAGTGTTGAGTTTTATATTTTGTTTATGGGAGGTTACTTGAAGACAAATATCAATGCTTTCCAAGGAGAAGTCTGTCCCTTCAGTGTCTTCTAGGTATATGCGATTCTTGGCTTTTGTGTCTTTTTCAGACCCTAGACTATGTTAATGGTTATTACCTGAGATAATTACAGTATTGCCATATGAGAAAGTACAACTGGTTATAACCTGTATAACACCCTTGTTACACTAGTACATAAGCAATAGCATCAATTACATTCATGAAACTGACCAACTGTGGTAACTATTAACTTTGTATCTTTAACCATAGGAGCAAGGTCAACACAGTTATAAAGCAGAATCCAATAGAAACCAGGAATTTGTATGTAGTGGTTTCCCATTAGTAAAGTAGTTTTTACACTGTGCTTTGGGGGGATTATGAGGGATAGGGAAAGGTAGAGGGGTCAATGAACAGAGTTCTGGAAGATGCAAGACTTAAGGATTAAAGGATGTTACTTATAATTTGGCAAATGAGTAGATAATATAAGAACAGTGAAGGGCAGGAGTTGTGTGTCAAATCATATAGAATCTAGACAATATTCACTCACATGAAAAATGAAAGAGAGAGAAAACAAAAAGAAAAAATAAAAATCAGAGCAGTTTGTGGAGGAAAGCAAAAGAGAGAAAAGGGAGTAGAGAAAAGGAAAGATATGAGCAAGCCAGGAGTCAATAAAAATAAAAACCTGAACAACTACAACAGGAGAGAATAGGTAGAAAAGAACACATCAGAAAGGTAACAGAATGATTAAGGGAAAGAAAAGGAGAAACAGAACATGTGTGTGTGTGTGTGTGTGTGTGTGTGTGTGTGTGTGTATTTATATACACCTATACATATACATATAGTGGGATTTCTCTGATGTCCACCATTCTGTGGTGGTAGGCAGGCCAAAACCTGATTCTGTGCTTGTTACCCCTACCAAGTCTGCAGTGGTTAGTGCTGGGTACTGTGCTAATCCTGGCCTCCAGGTGTGGAGTCTGGGACAGAGTTTTCAACCTGCAGCTCTCTGGGAGATCCTTGGTAGCCCACCCACATCTCCTTACCCTTTACATCTCTAAAACTTTCCCCAGTAGCACGGGTATTGTTGGCTCTACTAGGTAGTGATGGGTTGGATCAGAAAAGAAGAAAAAAAAAGAGAGAGAGAGAGAGGCAACAGTGCCTTCTGTCCCAGATCTTTCCCATGTTACTTGAGTTTCACCCTGCCAGTGTGCAGGTGGAGCCGGCACAGATCAGTGGCCCAAGAGCATAAAAGTAACTGAAAATCTGATACATTGCTGAAGGGAATGTAAAATGACACAAGCACGTTGGAGAGAAATAGAGTAATTCCTTTATTCTCCTCCTGGATGTTCACCTCTTAAAATAATAAAGTGTCCTCACAACAATTTGTACGTGCATGTATGTTTACTTATAATAGCTAAGACCTGCAAACAACCCAAGTGCCCAGCAATAGGAAACTACATAAACCTATTATAATTTACCCCTGTAATAAAATACTTCTTGAAAATAAAAAGAATTTTTTTACTGGTACATGCAACAACATGGATGAATCTCTAAAATATTACGGTGACAAAAAGGTGTCAGATACCAATGAGTATACACTATGATTCCATTTAGTTGAAACTCAAGGGCACAAATCTAACCTATATTTATGGAAAGCAGATTGGAGATTGCCTGGGGGGGTATGGGGGTGGGAAGATTTGATTTAGAAAGAGTACAGGGAATTTTTGAAGGATAATGGACATTTGTATTTTCTTGTTTGTAGTGGTGGTTATGCAGGTATATACATTTTCCAAAAATCATCAGATTACATGGTCAAATTGGGTGTGTTTCATTATTTATAAATCATATCTAGTAATGCTTCCTTTTCAATTTCATTGAAGAGTTTGAGGAATAATAGTATTAAATCATCTTTGAATACGTTATTTTTAAAAACAACGTATGACCAAGTGCAAACTCTCAACAGAAAGAGTTTCACAATATTGGTGAATTCGTTTCTAAAACCATATGAAAAATTTAAATCAATGGACTTAATTTTGAATGGACAATACACTAAAAATGTAATACCAAAGGACAATGAAAAGTCTGTCCCCTAACCCTATGCCCAATTTCCTTCCCCAAAACAGCTACAATTACCAATGTCTTGTGCATTCTTCTAAAGATACTCCAATATAACCTGAGGATATACATACAAACTATGGATATATATTTCTTTGGGGGATACATGAATGATAGTATATTTACAGATGACACAATTGAGAAGCTTCCTATTTTGTTTTCAGCTACTCAGGCATCCACTATATAGCTGTACATACTACAGTATATATAAGCAGTCATATGGATGAATTTAGTTTCCAATCTACTGTGGTCACAGACAAGTTTGCAATAAATATATCTAAATTCATCATGTGATATATGTGTGAATAAGTCTGTTGGATAACACCCTGAAAGTGGAATTTCAAGGCTAAAGGGAATCCACTTGAATTTTTATTACATATCATTGGAAGAAGAGTAATCAAATATACCTGTTTGTATGTCTTTTAGTGAAATTTCCTGGGCTCAATTTCTACTCTGCCCCTTACTTTCTTTGTGATTGGTAAAATTACTTAACTTTCTAGACCTTAATCTTGCCATGTAAAAATAGGAATATAATTGTACTTGCTTTAAAGAAATGATATGAAGAATTACATAGTTAATAAATATATGTAGAACTCTCAGAATACATGATCCAAAGGAAGCACTTAAAAATGCTATTATTATTCGTTTTATTATTCTATTAGTTCTATTATTATTAGCCTATTGTTCTATTATTCTATTTTTAATATTCTATTATTAATCCATATAACACAGAGAAACACAAGTTTGCAGTATCTTATTTTTTATCTTTGTAAAGCTGATAGTATTTTCCCCTAATTCACTGTAGTTTTGTCTTTCATTTTGAATGTACTAAGACACATTTTCCTAAGAGTCACTTGTACTTTCTGTGAGCTGTTTATGACCTTTGCTCTTATTTCAGTTGAATTGTCTTATTTTCTGATTCGTATTAAGGAAATGTGCATTTCATCTATAATGTATTACAATTTTTTTCTGTATTTTATCTATGGTTAGTTTTGCCATGCAAATGTTTTAGTTTTAGTCAAATTTATGAATAATTTCTTCTATGGCTTCTGGTTTTGTATGACATTTAGAAATTCTTATTCCAGTTTCTTTCATTTTGCTGTTTTGTTCTAGTATTTCTATGGATTAATTCTACACTACAATCTTTGCTCCATATAAAAATCATAGTTGGATCCAGTTTTTTTCCCAGATGGCTATGAGGTTGTTCCAGCATCACTTACTAAATAATTCATCTCTTTTTTCACTGTTCTTCAGCACTACCTCTAACACACACCAAATTCATAAATGTGTTGAGCCCATTTCTGGACATTTTACTCTGTTTTTTTTTTAATTATACATATTTATATAAGGGCCAGTGCCAATCTCTATATTAGTATATTTTTACAGTATGTTTAATATCCTGTAAAGCTATCTACCCACCCCCTCCATGAATACATTCGAAAAGCAGTTAACTTTTCCTTCAAGATTTTTTTCTCATAATTAATGCAAATTGACTTTAACATAAGAAAATTTGAATCAGTTTGTGTAGTTCACTTAAAAATCATCTTAGTATAACTATTTAGGAGCATGTTAAACATATTAGATTTAGTGCAGTGAACATAATAATTATATTGAGTTTCCATGTTCAAGAAGAGGAAAGGCCATTTGATTTATATGGTTTCTTAGGTACTTCGGTAATATTCTAAATTTTCATTCATTTATGTTTTCTACTTCTAATTAAGTTTATTCCTAGGTATTTTAGCCTCTTGTGGCTATGGCTAATAAGTACTTCCCTTCCACTGTATTTTTTATCTTGTTTTACTGTGTAATAGACTATTACATTTTCCTTGTTCTTCTCCACCACCTTACTGAATTTTCTTACTGGTCTATTAAATTTTCAGAAGACCCACTTGAGTTTTAATATACTACATGTAACCATATTGCCTGGCAATATTTACTTTGTTTTCTGTCATCACTTTCATACCCCTCATTTATTTCTCTAATCACGTTAGCTGGACTTCACAATATCACAATACTTGTTTTTCTCTTATTCCTAAATGTAAAGGAATAATTTCTCAAAGCTCTAGATACTGTTCTTTTTAAATATGGCACATTTTTATTGTGTTATTTTATCATTTTGCAATTATATCCTATTAAGAATTTCTCATCAAGAATGGATGATGAATTTCACCAAATGCTTTTCAGAGAGCAGAAGATCCTATTTTTTTTCCTATTTTATGTGTTAATTTGGTGAGTTGTAGTATATGTTTTAACATTGAGCTATTCTTACCTACTTGGATTCCATAATTTAGCAGTAATTCTTTCTGGTTCTAGGATTCTATTCGCTTCTTCTTGTTTTATTCTGAGATGTTTCGTTGGGATATTGATTTGAGCAAAACTCCCAGTGCTAAAACGCATTTAAAACACCAGTGGACCTCATTAAGGTATTTCAAATAACACAAATTACAAGCTAGAACAAGTTATTCCAGAACCACAGGGACTGTCTAAGGCACATTTCCACAGATCTAGTTAGCATAGCTAATCCAGGGCACAGGAGGTGGGAAAACCTACAATTGAGCAGTTGTTTAGAAGAGAAAATGACCAAAAGATCAGGAAGATCTTAATTAAAAACAACAATGGATCCACTCCTTTCCTTAGGTATCAATTACCTTAAAGCTAAAGTCAAGAAACAGAAACAATGTGTTAAGACTCTTGGACTTGGAGAAAGAAATTAAAAGATCAGGAAGATCTTAATTAAAAACAACAATGGATCCACTCCTTTCCTTAGGTATCAATTACCTTAAAGCTAAAGTCAAGAAACAGAAACAATGTGTTAAGACTCTTGGACTTGGAGAAAGAAATTAAAATACAGATGATCCTCTATTTACTATGAAGTTATATCCAATAAAAAGCCATTGTAAATTAACAGTATCATAAGGTGAGAGACATATAATACGCCCAGCGTCCTGAACATCCTAGCCCAGCACCACAGTCCATGTGAGCACCGACTGCTTCCTCTCAGGACCGCGGGGCTGATGGGCAGGCGCAGCTCACTGACCTTGCCCAGCACCCGAGACACCGTCACACTGCACCTCATTACCCCAGGAAAAGACCAGAATGCAAAATTACAAGTAGAGCTTCTACTGAATATTACTTTTGCTCCGTCATAAAGTCAAACCATCTTAAATTAAACCATTGTAAGTTCAAAAACATCATATAAGGTTTACATGGGCTGGTAAGCACTATAGAGCCTTACTGTAGAAACAAAAATTAACAGAAACTATCAGCTCTCTTTAGAATATTAAGTTCTTAAAATGATACCTACTGGAATTATGAAAGTTTTCCTATATTTCATAGGGCATTATAGCACTTCGTGAGACTTTCTTTAGAATATTAACTTCTAAAAATGATACATACCCGAATTACGAGTTTTCCTGTGTCTTATAGGACATTACAGTCCTTTGGGTCCCTCAGTAATATTCTGGTAGGCCAGCTCTAACATACATCATGTGCATTCTAAAATGAACTCAAAAATTAGAACTGAGAGGGACATGAAGTGGTCATACTTCTTTAGTTACTGATTTTTACATCGAATACGTATAAGCAAAAGTTACAACATTAAGCTAGACCCTCCAAGGTGACAATGGAGGAAGAACATCTGTGAGAGAAGGAATCCGCATGAACAACCCAGTACACAGAGCGACCAGCCCTTGTCAGAATCCCAACACTGACCTCCACCCACAGTGCCTGACCTCAGAAACGCATTTTCTTTGTCAGAGGTGTATCTCAGATGATTATTTAAAACCTTCATTTCCAATTACCCAAGCATGAAAGTTGTTAAGTGGTCAAAGAAAATTTTAATAAATACTGAGATTAACAAATGTAAGATAAAGTGAAGGGTTACGTGTATCTAGCTCTCCTGGCTTGCTGGATACAACATTCTCAGAAAGTTACGAAGCTCTATCTCATCCTTATGGGCCACTAGAGGAGAAACAACAGCAAGGAGTTTCCATGTTTTAATCTCCAACCCTTTTTCCCATAATCTCCCTCCTACCTGTTCCAAAATTACCTCCACCTTAAATTATTTCACATTCACATCTCAAAGGAGAAGCCACACAGTTAATGACCCTTGGTCACAAGACTTCTTGCTCATAGCAAACACATTAGAAAGGGTCAGAACATTTTTTAAGGAATTTTAAAAATGATTTAAAATCTTTTTCATAGAAGAAATCTTTTTCATTAATGACTTGGTTTAGTAAAGTTACTTAAATTGACTTTTCTACCTTCTGAGAATTAAAAGTAAAATTACGCATGAGAAAGCAGTGGAAATTCCACAAGTGTGATAGTAAAACTATTCAACTACCTTCTGTTTCATGCATCAGAATGCAATTCTAACCTATGCTACTAAATCCGTTGCCAAGGACCTACATCACTATCAAGTGCCAGTCAAATGGCACTTTAAGTCTAGTAAATGCTTCAGTTATCCTTCCAAGTCCTCCTGGACATTAAAACAGACTCCAACAATGTTACTCTTCTCTACCTAAGAAAAATCTCACCATGCCAATCGGAGAATTATTTAGTCACAAGTGTGGCTACGAAGAATAAATACAAAATGCCAGTTTTCAAAAGCAGGCATCCTTTTGTGAATGACAGTCCAAAAAAGGACAGAGCAAAGTAAACTTTTCAAGGTTTAAACTGATGTGAGTGAAGGAGGAGAAACGAATGAAGTCGTTTCAGAAAGAAATAACATATGTGACATGTATTGTACAACTTCACTTAATTATCCAACCTTAATATATACCATATTTATATTGCATAGTATGTGGCAACACAACATACATATATGAAACGTGCACACACATAATTGTATATACTGTATTAAAAATTTAAAGAATGAACCAATAAATCAATGGCAAAGCCACTGGTCTCATTAAATATCCAATAAAAGATCCTCGACTCTCAGTTTCCCTACAGAACACAGTAACAATTTTTTTAAAAACCATTTCTTGTTCTGAATGCCGAGCTAAAATCTGAAAATTTTCACCAACGAACATCACCCGCTAAAAATGAATTACCTATGAGCAGAGTAGATCAAGGGAATTACTCCACCAGAGAACCCTTGGTTTAGGTATTTAAACTAAAACTATCTTCATAGTCTAAATATCTCTGACACAAATATGAGTTTATTTGTATCAGTTAATCCACATAGTATAACAACATTATATATGAGAAAACTTTTATGAGCTGGTCTATCTATAATCTAGATTAATATGTCTCTTGGAAGACAGGTTCTATATACCAAACAACTAATTTAAAGGAACTCTTTGGGGCATAGACCAACTGTAAACCAAGGTCTAAACCAAGGTCTTAGACCCTCCATCGTCCTGAATGCCCACCCACTGAGCAAGCCTGGGACATATAAGGGAATCAGATGCAGAGAAAGACAAATGTGCTTTGATTTCCACGTGAATCACTGAGGTTGATATCTTTCCCTTTCTGTATCATCTAAATAATTTTGTTAAATCGATTTTATGGGTCAAGAGACAATGTGTAAGTTATATGATATATCAGAAAATAATTTTCTAATGAAAAGTCACAAATGGTAGAAGCAAAATTATCTGAGATCCTGTTATATGAGTTTGCCCCAAGGTAATAATATCATTGGAACCTTATTATTTGTGTATTTCCATATTCAAATCTATGAGGTAAGAAGAGGGTGTGTTCTCACACTGATTCCATATCTGAGTCAGGTCAGAGTGTTTATATGATCTTCCCACACAGCCACAGAATGGAAATGCAAAGCAATCCAGAGATGGACGAGTGAAGCCTTTGATAAACAGGAAAGAGTTATGATAATCCCATTAACCTTCAAGAAATGCTAAATGGAAAGATGGAAACTCTACCAAAATTCAAACATTGATAGCAAATGATGAAGGATATTCTTACAGAATCACACATAATTGATCATCTATGTTAAATAATGCTCAACTCCACCAAAACCTTGGGTTGTACTTCCATTATTTTTGCACATAACAAAAAAAAAATCTAACATTCTAAAGATACCAAAATTAAAATAATTGTGAGAACTTGCACTACCTGTCATGGTGAACTAGACTATCACTTTAAATAACTGGACAAATGTAAAAAATAAGTGACTTTATTAGAAAGTAAGCAGTAAAGGACTACAATCCCTCAGATTGGGTAGGGGAGTATAAGTTAGGTAAGCCACACAATCACCTTGGTTTTCTTCCTGGGGCTCTTTCTAGACTGTGACCCACAGGGAAGAAATGGAAACAGTGTTCTATTGAGACAAATTCAAAAATGACCAAAACGATGAAATTATTACATCAATTATATATATAGGAAAATACTAGTAACTCTGAAGGAAAAATTTCAAACCGAAACACAAAAAGAAAAAGGGTTAAAAAATAAGTAGTTACAATAATCTCCTTGGTCAAAATGAGAAGACTATAAGTCCCCAAAAAAGGGACAGAAAAAAAATCTGAAGGAATAATTGGTAAGATTTTTCCAAATACAATGGAAAATATCAATATAAATCCAGTGGCTTCAATGAAACTCAAGCAATACAAACACTATGAAAACTCTGTGAGGTCATATTACAAGCAAGTTATTTAAAAGTAGCGATAAAAATACAATTTAAAATCAGTTAAAGGGAAAAATATGTATTACATATACATACAAAAAAAATCTATCGACTTCCATCAGAAAAAATGAAGATAGAAAATGATGGAAACACATTTTGTACTGTATGAAGACTAGAGTGTGGATTTATCAATATAGAATTCTACATCCTCTGAAAATATTCTTTTAAAATGAAGGGAAAATATGATAAATCCAAAAGGGGTACTTTTGGGTCCCCAAAGAAGACAGTAATGCTGGAAATAGGATACCAAAAAAAGCTGTAAGACAAATAGAAAAGAAATAGCAAAATGATAGCAGTCACTCCCTCCTTATCAACCAGGCTGAAAAAGGAAGGAAATTCTGACATCTGTTAACAGTCATGAACTAGACTATCACTTCCAATAACTGGACAAATGTAAAACAGTCAATGGATGAATCTTGAGGATATCTTGTTAATTGTAACAAGCTAGTCACAAAAGGACAAATACTACGTGTTTCCTCTTATAGGAGACACTTAGGATATTCAAAATATTCTACACAGAAAGGAGAAAGCAGGGAGGATTTTTCATGAAAAGATGCAAAATTTAGGCAGAGGGTCAAGAGCTCTATTGTCCAGCACAGTGACAATGTGTCATATTCTTGAAAAACTGCTATGAGAATGGAAAGTATTTTTGCCACATGAGATGGTTAACTATGTGAGGTAATGCATATGTTAATTGGCTACATCTAGTCATTCCACAATGCATATAAACAAGAAGCTATACCCAGCAAACTTCAGGTGGCAACTTAAAAAAGTAAATCTTAAAACACCGAGAAAATTGAAAATCAAAGAAACCTTCTTTTGCTTTGTAAAATGTACCTATAAAAATCTTCAGGTAAGGACATGCATCCTAGAGAAAAGAAAAGAAAAGAGAGAAAAGAAAGAAGAGAGAAGAGAGAAGAGAGAAGAGAGAAGAGAGAAGAGAGAAGAGAGAAGAGAGAGAAGAGAGAAGAGAGAAGAGAGAAGAGAAAGGAAAGGAAAGGAAAAAGAAAAGAAAAGAAAAGAAAAGAAAAGAAAAGAAAAGAAAAGAAAAGAGAAAAGAAAAGGAAAGGAAAGAAAAGGAAAAGGAAAGAAAAGAAAAGAAAAGAACTCAATCCTTTTCTCCAAAGTTCACAACAAAGTGAGGCTCTCCGCTCTCACCATTACCTCTCAATACTCTACTGGGGATTCTAGCAAGGTCAGTGAGAAGAAGAAGAGAAAAGAATTTTAGAAAAATACATTAATTGGAAATGAATAAGATGATCCTCATCTACAGAAAACATGACTGTATATGTAGAAAATCCTCAACAATCTAGTTAAAATCTGTAGAACTGATTAATTCAGCAAAGCTGTAGTATTCAGGATCAGAACACAATTATCAATTGTTTTCTTATTTACTAGCAATACATAATTGAAAGATAAAAGTTTTTAAAATATTTACGATATCATTAAAACTAGAAATAATTTAACATACAGTCAAGATCTGTACCTTGAAAGTTATTTAACATTGCTCAAAAACTTCCAGGTGAGTTAATAAATGCAAAGATGTGCCATGCTCAAACTAAAGAAGACTCGACACTGTTATGACTGACTCACTGACTCCCTCAAGTAGTACAATTGATAAAAATGTCAGCAGTCTTTATTGATAAATTTGGTGAGCTGATTCTCAAACCAACAGAAATTTAAAGGACCTGGCATACCCACAACGATTTTGAAGTGGAAGAATACAGTTGCGCATTTTAACCCACTTAGGTTTGAAGTTTAATAAAAAAGCTACAGTAATCAAGACAAAATAGCACTACCATAAGAATAGATAATCTTGACTTCTTAGCCGTTACACAGGTAGAGGTTTGTCAGAATGTGTCAAGGTGCATTTGCTGTATCTAACTACATTTAGTAAAGTTGGTTTTTTTTAAAAGGTAATTGTCATTAATTTTTGGACAAATAAATGAGGTCACTGAAATTTATGAGCAAAAGATCAATAGTTTGATGAATCAGAATTCATCAGCTTAGTAAAGTTCTGTTCATTCAGGTCTTTAGAACTTAACTGGAGAATACATAGAACTCTACTAAAATAGACAAGCCTACACAACTCATAATCCATCACAATTTTTTGTTAAAACAATATATTGGAAGTACTAATTTGGTCTATGACATTTTTATTCTCTCTTGCTGTGATGCGAATTACTAAGAATGAATGCATAAAAAACAGGTGTTTGCCTTACATCAAGACTTCATGAGTTCCAAATAACCACAACTTTTAGCAAAATCTTGTGTCTATAGAAGCCTGCAACTATAGATTTGAATGTCTTTTGAGTAGGGTGAGATAAGAGATAAACGCATTTTTAAAGGTAAGTATATTATCATATAAGTAAGTTTTAGACTGAAACTCGAGAAGTAAATATAGAGAAATCTCTGAAAAGTATTTTCCAGTTTTAAAAAATTCTATCATAAATCATCATTAAAACCTTAAGAGCAATACATTTTCCATAAATAACACCTAAAGAGATCCCACAGCAGCCTAAAATGGCCCTCTAAATGAGAAGGGAAATCCATCAGGCTTTTACTGTGTCTAGATGTTTTCAAACTAAAATATGTATTTTCTGCTTAAAATTCTTTTGCTTCTCCAGATACCAAGCAATATTTGCCAATATGACCATTGTAATTTTAACAAAGATCTACAACTTGGAGAAAGACATTTAAAATTACTCTGAAATGAGGAAAAACTTTGTGAACTAAGGTGCCCTGAAGTGGAAATAGTGTTATTCCTGATTATTAGTCCTGGGCATTTCAGAGACACCTAAAATAAAGGAAAGCCTCAACTATCCTGGGTAATTTAAAGGTATTATAGTTCATGTTTCTGGAAAACATGACAATACCAAGATATGAATCTCTCAAGAGTGGGGACATGAGAGCCTTAACGTATAGCAGCTTTATCAATGTATCAAATTGAAGGAAACAACGTCTATAACTCCATGTGTACAGAAATCTTATTGTATAAATTATCTGTATGAAATATACATAATGAGAATTACAGAAATGTAGCAGTGGCTACAGCTTTTTAATCTCCTGAATCTCATGAAAAAAAATTTAATGAACTAAAGTAACATCCCCAAGAAGCAATGAAAGCAAACCAAAAGACGTGTGCACAGGACCAATAAAAAATTGCAGCTTCATACTTTAAAACAAATCAAAAGTCATTAAGTAAAGGATTCAAGGCATAAAAACAGCACATAGCAAAACTAGAAAATCTTAGAAATGAATTCATATAACTCAGAAACAGAAATAGAAATAAAATTATTTTGTAAACAAAGCCTAACCTAGAAGGAACATACAAGCAATTAAACATGACAGATAAAAGAAACAGAAGATTAATGTTTAAATTAAAAATAACAGCTTCCTCCCTAGGCCATTGCAGGGGCTGAAGATAAGCTTTTGTGGCCAGGCCCCATCTACCCAACCCGGGCATGGGTGCAAGTCTCACGGGAAAGAGGGGAGAAGTGGGGAGTTCAAGTTCTGAGGAGGCCTAGAAGGAGAATTCCCTCTTCCTGGGACAAGTGATGGACTTTTACTCTTTTCCCAATTTTTATTTTTATTAGTGCATGTTTGCAGTACATGATTACATTATTCATGGGGATTGGCACAGATCCATAACACATCTTTGTTCTTTTTCCATCTCTTCCTCTCCCCTCCCTCAATCTCTTGATCCCTTTCCCATTTGAGAAAGCTCTATCTCCCTAGTTCCTATCATCTCTCTTTTGTTAAGGCTTTCAGTTAACTGAATGAGGCTCACTCACATTATGGAGAATGTTTTACTTGACCTAGTGATTTAAATACTAATATCTATAAAAAAATTCCTTCACAGTAACGTCCAGAGATTTCTGAGATAGATAGCTGAGGCTCACGACCTAGGCAAATAGACATGCCAAATTAACATTAAAGGCATATTTAGGCAGACAAAACACAGGACAGCCTCTCCCCAAAAGCATATTTTAAAGGATGTAGTTCAGGTAAAGGGAAAACTATCTCAAAGAACATCTGAGGAGCTGGGCATGGTGGTGCATGCTGGTAATCTCAGCACTCTGGAGTCTGAGGCAGGAGGATCACTGCAAATTCAAGGCCAGCCTGGGCTACATAGTGAATTTCAGGCCAGCTTGGACTACAGAGCAAGACCCTGTCTCAAAAAAAAGTCAAGAAACATACAAGAAACAATGAAGATAACTGAGTTGATCAGTTGTCCTTTGAGCAACAAGGAAGTTAGGTATCTTGAGGGTTTACTAAACCCTCAAAAAATATTTAGTATTTTTAAATGGAATGAGAGAGTATTTCCATAAATCAAATATGTATTTCTACCTTGGTCTTTGCTTTATTTATTCATATTTCAAATTACAGTCTTTTGAAAATTTTATATACTTTTGTATTTTGTTTCTTATTTTTTACTATTCCCCACTCAAGTAAATGGCTTTTCTAACAGTCATTTATGAGCAGGCTAATTTCCACCTGCTCTCTAACTTTTTGTGAAAAGACAGGGAGCAGCTGGCTTTACTCCTGGGAAATTAACAGGAAATATTCATGGACAAAATTCCTAAAGCAATTATTGCTGGCTTGCCTGGCAGCCTAATGGCAGAAATCAATAGTGTCTTTGTGGAGAGCATCCCCACCGGCCCAAGAGGGAAGGAGGGGACAGAAGCCCAATGTGTATTCAGTTCTTGGCTGATCTCCATCTTTAATAGCTGACTACATAAAACACCTAGTCCAAAGGGGAAATATTACTATTTTCACTAAAAAATATAGTTCTCCTTATTGGTAATTTTGGGAAACATAAAGTAACAAATTAAAATTCCTTCATTTGCTTATTTAAAAAGGTTTGTTCAAAAGTATCTCTCCATTGCCAGCCACTGGGCTGGATTCTGAGGATATGTCATAAAACAAGGCATAGTCTACCATTCCAAATTGACATATTGGTGATAATAAACCACATAGTAATCCAGAAACTATCATTATGAATGTGAATACTTGGACAAGCAAAAAAAAAAACACAGTATAGGAGTGTGTAACAGGGTTTAGAGCCACCTACCATAGTCTGGGTAGCCACAAAGACTTCCTGGAAAAAATGGCATTTAAAATGAAACAAAGTACCCAGGCATGGTGACACACACCTGTAATCTCAGCACTCAGGAGGATGGCTGTGAGTTCAAGGCCAGCCTGAACTACATAGCGAGAGCCTGTCGAAAGAAAGAAAGAAAGAGAGAGACAGAGAGAAGGAAGGAAAGAAGGAAATAAGGGAAAAGAAAGAAGGAAATAAGGGAAAAGAAAAAAGGAAATAAGGGAAAAGAAAAGAGGAAATAAGGGAAAAGAAAAGAGGAAATAAGGGAAAAGAAAAGAGGAAATAAGGGAAAAGAAAAGAGGAAATAAGGGAAAAGAAAAGAGGAAATAAGGGAAAAGAAAAAAGGAAAAAGGGAAAAGGAAGGAAGGAAGGAAGGAAGGAAGGAAGGAAGGAAGGAAGGAAGGAAAGGAAGGAAAGGAAGGAAGGAAGAAAGAGAGAGAGAGAAAGAAAAAGAAAGGAAGGAAAAGAAAAGAAAAGAAAAGGACAGACAGACACACAGAGAGAAAGAGAGAAAGAGAGAGAGAACATAAAAGATGAACAGGAACTACCCAAGCAAATCTGAGTGATTATAAAACCAAAACTCCTTCAGGATAGAACAGTATCTGCAGAGGCCCTGGGGTAAACTAAGAAAATAAGCTGCTCTGAAGGAAGTAACAAGAAAAATCATCTCCTACAGTATCACTATAAAAATTTTACTGGCCAAATCTTAAAGAAAAATAAGGTCATTAAATATGTGTTTTAAAACAGTAAATTATTAAAAGGCAGATATTACTTTGTTAAAAATGTGTGTAAGAGAAAAAAGTTCCTAATGACAAATAAATATCACAAATGTCCATTGTCTGGGAACAAATAAAACCATGGTCTATTTATTCACCATTGAAAATGTATAAGTTACAGCTACCAGAAACATAGGTACACTTGAAAACAGTGTCCACCCCAAAACAACATGTCTCCATAAGCTCTATATTGTATAATGCCATCTTTATAGAGGTCAATAGCTAATAAACCAAACATACACATACTTATAAAACTATTTTAAACAATATGATAACAAATGCAAATTTTGGAACAGTGATTCCCTTTGTGGAATGGAGGTGGCAGGGATGAGGGAGATGGGTACAGACAAAAGAAAGAAATTAGTTCACAAGTGTTCTTTATGTCATGATTTTTTTTCATATATGAGACACTCGTTACGTTGCAAAGGACATAGATTTTAAAAGATAAAAAGGAAATTTTGTTTGAAAAAAATCATAATCTTAATTCTAAACTCATTCAGGTGTTCAGAAAACATTTCCAGAACTTCAGGGCATTTTTCCAGCACTGAAGTACATTTTTCCAGCACATGGCCCATCCTCTCTAGAAAGTTTTCATTTCATTTGCATTTTTAATAATTTGAAGAGCATCAAAGTTTTTAATCACAGAAAAGTCGAAACATCCTAAATACCCATCAACAAAGAATGAGCAGATAAAACTACGGTGTATTCATACAGCAATTCAGCAACTTGAACTAAATTTAATGGCATATTTTCAACCTTACTCTTTCAAACTCCACAGAATGAGCCCCACCTCTCGCCAGTGACTTCCGTGCTTGGCTTGCACATTTCATACATTTTTTCTCACTGGACCACCCACACGCCCAATCACAGTTCCACTAGAGGAAAGAAAACTGACAGTTCTCTGCTAAAGGAGTCAGAAAGGACTTCGTGCTCCCAAAACATCACAGCTGGCTAAAGTTCAACAATTTTCCCCTGAGCATTTTTTTTTAGCATCTTTTAACTCTCAAGCACCCTCTCTAACCATAATAAATACAAATGGTGCACCAGGAAGTAAGACTCAAAAAAGATAAGATCCTGTTCAGATGGAGCTCATATTTTGGTGGAGAAATAGATGCGTTTCCAAACAGCCTTGAGTACAAAAGTCTGGAGCCCAGAGGAAAAGCACTGGATAGAGATATAAGTGTGGCGATTGTCATAAGTTTTAAAAGTCACTGCCAAAGAGAATAAAATCAAGAGGAGAAAAGAGAAATGAAGAGAAAGAGAAGACTAGAAGAGAGCTGAGGACTGAGTGTTTAGGAGCTCAGCAGAAGGAGACTCCCAAAGGAAGTCAGGGCCCATCACTCCAGTGCCTACTGACGATCTCTGCCTGGCTTCTTATGTGGGATTCAAAATTAGCATGTCCAAAACTGAAGCTGAGAAAGAATGAAACGAGAAGAAGGCAAGAAGTTGTCAGAGAAGCAAAGGTACTGAGTGTTTCCAAAAGGAAAGTGTGATCGTTCACGTCACATACTGGCAAGAAGGTAAGCAGAGTAAGCACAGGCTTCCTAACTGCCGCCGTGGGCTGGGTAGCAAGTCCGTGCTGGGTGAGGAGCCCAGCAAGGGCAGAGCCCGGAGTGGGCCCTGAGAAGCTGGCTGCACCCAGCCCAGAAGAACTGTGCCTTGGGTGGGTGGAGCCAGCGGGGCCCCTGCCTGAGGGGAACTGTCTGCTTCAAGTCTGAATTTGAAATTCTAAATTTGAAATAGATCATTCTTACTACAGAAGCAGAAGCAGCTTCGCTCCTGTATTGTTACAACAAATCTGTTCTTCCCTCTTCCTTTTTCCACTGAAGCTCTGCTTCAATCCAGAATGAGGAAAAGATAGGCGAGGAGGAGAAAAGAAAATGAAGAAGGCGGGACTCATCTGTGCCGTGTTCTTCCACACATGTACACTGGGAGGCTACGGGAGTATCAAGTGGTAAATCATCCTTCCTTCTGAGTTAACATGAGAAGCTTAAAGCCAAGGCTGGGCGCACAAGTGCAGCCACTAACAAGGAAGTATGGGCGGAGCTGAGGAGAGGAGGGAAAGTCCTGAAAAATGACTTGGCCACAGGAGCCCTCCAACTCTATGCATCAGCATGTTTCTGAAACTGGAAAAATTAGATTCCACTTTGAAAAGTCAAACGGCACAGAGTACCTGTTTGTGTTATTTTCATTAGCAAACAAAGAATTACTTCCCTAGAAATCTGAAAATAGAAAATTTGAAGAGGTTCAGGTGCATATTCTTTAGGAAAATCAAGTACAGTATATACACATTTTTTACAGTTGATAAATTCTTCTTCACAATTGGAGTTAACTTTGCTTCAGCTATCAGCACCTGAGTGTTTGCTCTCTGGGTCTCTTTTAGTCAAGGAGTGCAGGTTCTTTCAAAATTCTGGTAAGTCAGCTGCTAATAGGCTGATGAGCCGCATCAGAGAGCAGGCACCGGCGTTACACGGGCCAGACCAGGTGCCTGCAGTAACCGCTCAAGTTACATATGCAGCTATTAAGAAGAGCAGCAAAATTCGGATCAAAATATAGACTCTCAACAGGAAAATCATTGAATGTTCCCAATTTACTCTCAAATGGACCTGTTTAAACATCACCTTCCTGGTAATTACATGTCTGATAATCCAACACCACATCATGGCTCTTTCAACTCAGTACCAAAGTATTGAGTGACTCTTTCTCCCAAAAGATAATGAATGGGAAAACCACTAGATGTGGTGTAAAAATCATCTGGTTTTAAACGAAAATTAAAACTGAGTAAGCACTGATCCTTTGTGCTGTTTTTCGTGTAGTCTGAGTTTTGTTCATAAATTTTTTCCCTACACCTATGTCTTCAAGAGTTCCTCCTATTCTATCTTCCAGTAGATTTAGTGTTTCTGTTTTAATGTTTAGATCTCTGATCCACTTTGATTTTAGTTTAGTTCATGGTGACAGACACATATCTAGTTTTAGTTTTCAGCATGTGGCAAGCAAATTTTTCCAGCACCATTTATTAGAGAGACGATCTTTCTTCCAGCGAGGTTTTGGGCTCCTCTGTCTTTTTATTTTTTGTTGGGTTTTTTTTGTTTGTTTTTTTGTGGTGCCGGGGATCGAACTCAGGCCCTTGTGCTTGCAAGGCAAGCACTCTAATCACTGAGCTAAATCCCCAGCCCCTGGGCTCCTCTGTCAAAGATAAGGTATTTGAGTGTGTTTGGAGTTGTTTCTGTATCTTCTAACCTGTTCCATTGGTCTTTGGGTCTGTCTTTTTGCCAGTCCCATGTAGGTACTCATTCAAGATCTGGTTTTTCTATCAGTACCCTATTTCCTATCTTCAAAATCTGTCACATTGTGCCTTGATTAATTTCGGCCTTTTTAGCTCTTAACATTATAGCATAATATAACACCTCATGCATGGTTTAGTAAAAAATAAATTATAAAATTTCTAGATTCCAAAAGTGAAAATAAAATTTTAACTTAAAATTCCACACCTCTCATTATTGATTATACAGAACATATGCACTTGTTAATCCAGCATTTCACACCCCAACATATTAGGTAATCTTTTTTACATCCTTGACTAGCTATAGTTTATTAGTATTAGTAGAAGTTGCAAGACCAGCCAAGATTAACAGGAAATATTATTGAGGAAAGCAGCACAACTGTCCATAATTAATCTTTGCAATGTATAGATGCACAGGGATGCATATTTAGGAACTTCCTCATATTTAGCATTAGAGTTGTGTACAGGCACACAGCAGAAAGCCATCGCCAAAATCAGCCCTAGAACCTGCTCTTTCTTCAGTGCACCAGCCTTTCATCTCACCCCTTTCAATGAAGAGTAAAATGGAAGAGCCTGTGTTTGATAGTAACAGCACAAAGGAGCCGAGAAGGAAGAGAGCTGTGTTGGCATTATAAAATAATGCCACCCTGCGCCATCTTCCAGATGCTGCCCCCAGGTTCCTCCCAGGATGACTAGCATCCTCCGGGTTTCTCTGTTCCACCATGGATTGGTATAAATCGCCCAGGGTTGTGTATCTAAATTTAGGCTATGTAACCTTCCCTTGAGTGGAAAGAATCAATTTTAATGTACTCTTTCTCATCATGTACTTTTTTAAAATTTTACCTGAAAAATCCTAATAAAAAAGAATAACTTCTCTTCTACTACACGGCATTTCTTCTCAAGCCCCCAAGTGCTTTACTTATACTGTTTATATTACATGTGTTACTCATTTACTAGTCCAAAGCAGTTACAAGGGACAAGTACTCCTGTTCCTTAATTTTCTTTAATATACATGGAAATGTCAAGTGACTGGTCAAAAGTCACTAGTAAATGGATGTGACCATTAATCTTGATTTGTAAGCTTCACTGAATTAAAAATTCCTAGTAGATTAATAAAGCATACTTCTGGGTACGTCCAAGTGGGTAATGGCGATATGGCCCAGGCACTACATCATTCCTAATCCAGTCCTCCCTGGCACTGTTTGCCTGCTCCAGTCACTGAGAATTAGGCAGCTTTACTCTACCACACACTTCCGCCATGATGTTTCTACCTTGGAGCTGGCCAATTGTGGGCTGAAACTGGGAGAAGTTAAACTCCTCCCTTTCAAGTTGTGGGTGTTGGGTGCTGTGTCTCAGTGATGAGAAAAATGACTAATACAATGGGGGATTCAGCCTTCTCAAACTCAGGCCACTGGGCCCAGTCTCTTCTTTTCCTTCTCATCTATTCCGTCCCCCATGGTGTATTACCATCATTCATTTAATTCACATATGTCTAAAGAGAAAATTACAAAAGCATATTTTAAAAGATATCACCAAAAAAAATTAAAAAATTAAAAAAATAAATAAAAGAGTTAAGTTTGGGGCTGGGGATTTAGCTCAGTGGTCAGAGTGCCTGCCTCGCAAGCACAAGGCCCTGAGTTGGATCCCCAGCACCAAAAAAATAAATAAATAAATAAAAATAAAAATAAATAAAAGATATCAAATAGTAAAAGTAGGATGAAATCATAAAATGAATTTTAGAAGATATTACAGCAATATAAAGAATTATAGCAATAAATGTATATATAAAAATTATTTATATAAGATAAATTATAACTTCATGTTATCAAACAAGTGTTCAAATAAAAAATATTCAAAGTGTTTACCATTAGTATCACTTTTATCCCTAAAATTAATTGCTACATTCACATGATCCATCCCTTGATTCATCAGACATTTAGTAAGGGGCAAAATGAGGGTTAGGAAATAAGTCCCCCAAAGCCTCACCCTCGAGAAACTTACCAGCACTGTGGAAGTCAGACCGCCAAACGGCTGCACATGGCACAGGGGTGGATGGCCAAGGACGTGGAGGAGGCAGCTGGAACACAAAGAAGGGCGCCCAACAGAGGTTCCAGCCCTCAGGGAAGGATTCTCAGAGGAAGCAAAGCACAAGCCAGCCCTGGAGGATGACGGCGAGTCAGCCGGGTGTGAAGACGTCAAAGGCCACAGGCCTTGCAAGAACTCAGAGGCAAGCGTATGGGACATTGAAGAACTGGAAAACGTTCAAAATAGCCTGTCACAGACACTCACATATTTTTCTGTCCTCATCATTACCATGTTGCATTTTTGAGGGAACATGATGTGAGGAAAGAGCCCTAGATTTGGAACCAGATGGGTTCATAGTGACATTTTGGTTCTGCTGCCTGCAGTCTGGTCTTAGACAAGTGTCATGCTCTCCTTAACTTCAGCTTCATTATTTGCAAAATTGTAGTAATTATGACATCGAAACATAACAGTTCCCATTAAAATGTTTTCTCAAATGCATTTCATAAAATGGTACAGACATAGCAGAGGAGTTTCTTTATCTATTAAATATGCATATAAACTGCATATGCCTCAAGTGCTTTATAAAAATTTTAAATATTTCTTCATTTTTACAGTTTTGAATCCATGCAACCTGCTTTTTCATTTAATCTACTATTGTTTTTACCAACTGCATAATTTAGATTTGTAACCGAAAGATCCTAAAGATTCATCTCCAACTTCCGGGATAGGGGGCAGTCCTGATTATTGTCATTTGAGGCCGGACAATTCCCCACTGCATAAGACGGTACCATGCCCTGAAAGGGTGTGTTCCAACCCAGACTGGTGACAAGCAAATGCCAGTAATGTCCCAAGCCACTGTGACAAACGAACATGAGCCTGCCTTTTTCCAAACATCTTCTTGGGGATAAGTATCACCTTACTTGAAAACCCAAGGATTTTACACGCCCACCCTTGCACACACACCACAGTTTCCAAGTGGAAAAATCTGAGCCCAAAAGACTGAAGTGATTTGCCCAATTTTAAAAATCAGCAGGTAGCAGGAACAGAACTTAATTTTCTATCTCTTGCTCTTTAGTCCAGTTTCTTTTCCATTTCAGTCCTACATCACAATATCCTATTAAAATTCTTTAAATTTATTTACAAACTCTGTATTCAGTCAGCCCTCCCATCCATTGTTTCCACCTCTGTAGATTCAGCTAATTTTGGATCAGAAATATTCTAAAAAGAAAAGTTGATCCATACTGAACATGTACCAACTTCTACAGGTAATATAAGTAATCTAGTGATGATTTAAAGTATACAAGGGGCATGTCTCTCACCATGTACTAAACTAAAATTGAGGTGGGTCAAAGATCTAAACATTAAAACAGAAACACTAAATCTCCTGGAGAATAGAATAGGAAGAACCCTCGAAGACATAGGGGTAGGAAAAAAATTTATGAACAAAACCCAGACTGCATGGGAAACAATACAAAGAATCAGTGCTTGGGACCACATGCTATTAAAAAGCTTTTGCACAGCAAAAGAAATCACCAACAGAGCAGGGCAAAAAGCCACAGACTGGGAAAAAATGTTTGCTAGCTATCCATCAGACAAAGGTCTAACATCCAGAATATACAAAGAACTCAAAAAAATCCAACTCCCCAAATTTAAAGACCCAATCCAAAATGGCAACTGAAATGAATAAACATTTCTCACATGAAGAAATAAAAATAGCCAATAAATATATGAAAAAGTTCCCAACATCACTAGTCATTTGAGAGATGCAAAGCAAAACAACATTAAGATTCCATCTCGCTCCAGAAAGAACCGCGTTTATGAAAAAAAAAAAAAATCAACCAATAACAAATGCTGGTGGGGCTGTGGGGAAAAAGGAACACTCCTCCACTGTTGGTGGGAATGCAGACTGGTCCAGCAACTGTGAAAACCAATATGGAGATTCCTCAAAAAACTACAACTAGGGGTTCCATTTGACCCAGCTATTCCCGTACTGAGGATTTTCCCAGAAGAATTAAAATCGTCATACCACAGGGATGTATGCACAACCATGTTCACAGCAACACAATTTGTAATAGCTAAGTCTTGGAAACAACCTAAATGCCCAACAACCAGTGAATGGCTAAAGAAGATGTGGTTTTTCTACACAATGGAGTACTACACCACCATAAAAAATGATAAACTAGAGTCATTTGTATGTAAATGGATATTCCTTAAGAACATACTATTAAGTGAAATAAACCAGACACTCATGAATACACATCGAATTGTTTCTGATATAAGAAACCATCACTGTAAATAAAGACAAAGAGGTATAATAGATATTATATAAAAGGAAGATAATATACAAAGTAGAGGAAAACTAGAAAGAGAGAAGGGGGAAAAGCAAGAAGGGAAAAAAGGAAAGAAACAGGAAAGGGGAATCATGGAAAAATATGAATAAATCTGCTGTAAATAGGGAAGGAGGGAACAGAAGGGAGGGATGGGGAAGAGGGGGAAAAACCAAGATACATGAGGTACAGGTACAAAATAAATGTGATGAATGTGATCATTATACGTACAATGTACCAATACATGTTCTTGGTTAAAAAATAAATTAAAAAAAAATAAAATAAACAAAAGTATACAGGAGGATGTTCACAGGTTATACAAAAGTACTGCACCCTTCTATGCCAGGCCTTAAGCATCTGCAGATTTGGTATCCACGGGGTCCTGGAATCAATCTTCTACACATACCAAAGGATAACCATACATATTTAACAGTACATGCTGAGATTTCTAAATCAAGGGGGAAAGGAAAGGAAATGGGCCATTTTGTTACTTCATCAAAACAAGTTCAACAATTCTGGTCAGTTTTTCCTTCCAGCCCTCTGTTACAACAGAAGAGTTCAGGGTTTTCCATCAAGAGCCCGTGTAATACGCAACCTCCGCTCCTTCTAGCCCAAGCTACTAGGGTATTGGAGACTCGATCCTCAGGGATACATGCTCAAAGTTACCACAGACAGCATCACTCCTTGGCTAATGTTCACACAATCTTTACAAAGCACAGCTGTGCTGTCTTGAGAGAACGACAGTTCCAAAAGACGTAACACTTTCAGAGTTTTCCTTAACCGCATTACACGTGGCTTATTTTCAGTAAGTAGATCTGCAAGCCTGTACTCAGAGTACCACAGTTAGAGTTGGTGGCTGCATAGCTTTTATAAACATGTCCACACTCTACTGAGCACCTGTCTTAGTTACTTTCTCATTGCTGAGACATAATACCCGACACCCACAGTTTAAAAGAAGAAACGTTTACTTTGGCTGACAGATTGTAGAGGTTTCAGTCCATAGTTGGCCGGCTCCAAGGCAGGGCAGCAGGGTGGCACAGCAGAGGTGTGTCGCAGAGGAGGGACACTCACTCCTGGCGTGGCAGGAGCAAGCCGAGAGAGACCAAAGGAGGGGAAAAGGGAGGGCGAGGGATATGGACCCTTCCAGGCCACGCCCCTCCTGCCACCAGGCTTCACACTGAACATCATATTTAGCTATAAACTCATCAGTGGCCTAATCCACTGCTGAGTATCCTGCCCCCGTGATCCAATCTCCAACCCAAAGCCCCACCTGTGAGTGCATAAGGCTGCTGGGGGGGAGGCATCTAGATATATGTAAACTATAACATTATCCAAATACTATGTGCATAGTTTCACTTCTAATCGTTGGATCTTGGGATGGCTGCCTTTCTCCAAATCCCAATGCCTTAAGCGATGTGAGTACTCATGGGGGTCAGTGAACTACAGAATCTCAGGAGACCTGAAGAAGGCAGAGGTCAGTGGTAACTATGAATTTAGAAAAGGATATTGAACTGTTTTCCATTTCCTTTGAAGACTGCAAAAGAGAGGAAGGCTTGAGTGACAGAATGGTAGACACGAAGAAACTTCCTACATCTGAGCCATAATACAAAGCAAAACACTATGAAGAGCCACGTTCGGAAAGTTCTGCCCGTATCCTGAGAAAGAAGACCCTGGCTTCAGAGGCAAGACCCAGCGCCACGTCTCCAGTGGACAAGTGATGGACATGATGCTCGGCAGACGTCTTTCTCATCTACAAGTCTGTGGCACTATGTTCAAAAGAAAGGGAAATCAAGGACCCCATCTGGCTTCAGAAGTCCCAAGACCTTGGTAACATTGAGGTGACATGATCTGCTTTTATATACACAGATAAAAGATATTTCAAATTCCTTCAACTACTTTAAATTTGATCACCAACATTTCTGTCTTTCATTTGGCCTTTACTCATTCTACCCCAACACATCTAAGGTGGAGGGTGGGATACCATTATTCTTACAACTATATTATTTTCCTTGCAGTGGTTATTCTTAATATTTCCAAGTTTAAAGTTTTTTTCTTCCTGGCGATCTTTATCTCTATATGTATTTTCTTATTTGGAAAGGTAAAACATTCTAAATATGAGAAAAGTACTAAAATAATGTATTTATCGTTGAAAAGCTGTATGTTCAAATTTTGCTATATTTAATAATTTTGGAAGAATATTTTTAAAGTGTTACATATACCTGAGGCCCCACTCCCCTTACCACCCCCCCGCCTTATCTCTTCTGCTTTACCCTTCCCTGGGCACCATTATCCTGAACCACACAGTATGTGCTGCTTTGAGCTTGGCTTCCTTTACACCACAGCTTGTGTCCATTAACATCACCCACACTGTTGTAAGTAATTATTCCTTTTTCTTGCTGAGCGGTATTCCATTAGGACAGAAACTATTATCCGGTATGAACTTATTGTACTTAGATTGTTTCCAGTTTGGGCTACTGTGAATAAAGCTGTTATTGGCGTTTTAGGGTGTGTCCTGTGGAAATTTGTCTTCATTTTGCTTGAATGAGTACTGGGAGTGGAATCACCAGGTAAAAGAATAAGCTTCGGTAATTATTAACATGTGGCCAAGTCTAAGGGTTATAAATCTAAATAATTAAGAAATCACAGCCTGTATTCCCTTTCCATTAGTACAACTAGCAAAAGGTAGAATATTTTAAATGTATCTCATTTTTATGTTTTACAGGATTATTTAAATCTGGTTTGGGGCTTTCAAATGTGAAATACTGCTGGGCATGTTGGCTCGTGCCTGTAATCCCAGAATGTGGGGGGCTGAGGCAGGAGGATCACTGAGTTCAAGGCCAGCCTGGACTACATAGTGAGTTCAAGGCCAGCCTGCACTACAGAGCAAGACCCTGTCTTGAAATAACTAAATAAGTAAATAAATAAAGTGAAATAGCAAAGATTATGACCACTTGCTATGCAGACATATTGGAAGAAAGCACAATAGATTACAAACAACTAAACATTAGCTTCAGTGGCCCATGCAGAATGTTAAATACCTGCCATGAAGATGTATGATCAAAATTACCATGTACAGAATTCTGGGGGGAGCCCCACATTTTTAATTTGCTTCACTAACAAAGAGCCATGAGAATCAGTAGCAAATAAAGGCAACTTTGGATGAATTGTTCCACCTAACATATTTTTCAGTAATTAGAAAAACTTCAGAAAACTTGTATCTATGAGTCCATTTCCCACATTTAGGTAAAAACTAATAACATATTGCCATCTTATTGGGAGAGCAATTTATAATAATTTACACTGCATTTAAAAGCCCACCATAGCTCTTTTCTTTAATATATCCATTATCTCAGTTAAACACATAAACCCCTACAACTTGTGAGTAAAATCTCAAATTCCTATCAATTTCCTTACTGCGGCACATGCCCTGCATCACACATTGGAGGGCAAGACTCACCCAGTAATGAAAAAGTTTAGTGCTATATTCAGAATAATTTGGTATGGCTGTTAAAGAACCTGTCTAGAAGACTGACTCTAACTAATATGTTTAACTCAGCTGAGACTGTAATCATCTCATTCTCACTTTATTCTCACTTCTCTAGTCTTACCTAACTCAAAACACTCAGTTTTTTTCCATAGCCTTTCTCAGAATTGCCCCTATGAGCCACCTTTCAGACAATGTTCTTAACTTTGCACAAGTGGTGGCCAGAAAAAAAGAAAGCTTAACTGGCATCTTTTCCAGTCTTCCCCTCCCACAACGAGCTCACCAAGCAACCACAAATAAACGTAAAAGTAGTCCATATTCGTGAAAGTTTTTACTTCTTTGTGTGTGTGTGTGCCAGGGATCAAACTCAGGGCCTTGTGCTTGCGGGGCAAGCTCTCTAACCACTGAGCTAAATCCCCAGCCCCTTGTAAGAGTTATAAATCACAAAGCATGTTTCTAGTAGCCCAGTTCCAAGTGCATCACATATACTAACTCCCTAGCATCTCTTCAACATTCGTGCAAAATAAATACCAACACATGCTCCATGATGAGAAAACAGACACAGGGAACCTCATCCACAAGCTGCTACTGTGTCCTCAGACAGAGAACAGGATTTGAGCAGCCTGGCCTGGCACTAGAAACCTTGTTAATACTGTGCAACACCGATCATTAGTTAGAAAAAGAAAACCAGGATGTTTCTTATGCCAACAGCTTTGAGCCGCAAGAAATAAATGCACAGGATAAGGTAAAACAATCTATTTACCATGCAAAAGCAACTTCAAGACAAATCCCTATGCTATTTTTTTCCCAGCAGGTTGTTCTCAGCTACCAAACAGCTGATAAATGTTCTCATTACAACTTGCTTTTATGGAAATGTTAGTGGATAAGAACCGCCACTTCAGTCAGAATGTCCTTAGTAAACTGGGTGTGATGGCACATACCTGTAATCACAGCTACATGGGAGGCTGAGGCAGGAGGACTTCAAGTAGAGACCAGCCTGGGAAACTTGGCAGGAACCTGCCTCAAAATAAAATTTAGAAAGAAGGTGATGTTTCTCAGAGCCGAGGCACTTACCTAGCACATTCCAGGCCCTAAATTCTACCCCCAGTAATTCCAAAAAATGTTAGTATTGATGTAAAGCTTTCAAATTAGACCCCAAAATTACTATCTTTTAACTATATGCTGTTATTGGTGACATTCGAAGAAATATCAGTAAACTGGTAACACCATGAAAAAGAAAATGTCTGATTTAGCCTGTTAATTGTCGTAGAGCTGTGTTCCACATACGCTGAAATCTGAAAGTCAGCAGACACAACGGACATAAGGTGAACCGGAAGTGCCTCTGGTTGACTGATTGCCCTGTGGCTTCTACAATCCCATTTTTTTTTTGTTCTTTATCAACAATCAGATGTCTTCTAAAAGCAAGTAAGAACGGCCTGAGAGGCCGAGTTATCTGTTCTAGATGCATAAAATAATTCAAGGGCGTTTTTCAAGGCCTCACCAGTTAGAGGTTTTGTGGTGTTGGCGAGCAGACTTTAATTCAAGAAAACATCAAGTGAAAAAAGAACTTTCTCTACCAAGTTGTGATAAGAAAACACACCTGAGGCTCAAATACACAGCGTTCGACCCGTGCAAAAACTGATGGAAAACAGCTGGGTATTTTGGCAAGCACATAAACCACAAGACTGAGAACCTGGTTTTAGTTATAAAGTCATCAACAGGCTGTGTGATCCGATTTGATCAGCCTATATGACAACTGACTATGTGAGCGTCCAAAGTGGGCCTCAGTTTCCCCATTTGTAAAATAAGAGAATGTGTAATAAATAGAGATCTGCTCTCAAGTATCCTGCACTCCTAAAAATATTTGGTTGTTCTATGAACTCAGTAAACATTTGGGAAAATAACATAGCAATTTTCTCCTTTTATTAAATTTTGACTGAATAAATCCTAAGTGCTTTAAGTCTCCAAGAAGCTGCAAGAATTAAAGTCAATGAAGTTGGAAGCAGCATGCTATAAAGATTAACTCTATTCAGTTCGCTTACCTACATGTCCCCCTCACCTTATAATACACACCTGTCCTCCGAGGAGAATTTAATGGTTAGTTTTGAAACTTGAGAATTTCTGAGTTGTCATATTTTCATGATTTTTTTCAGATATGCAGATAGTTATGTAGAAATCAACACTAAAAAATTACCAGTAAGAAAAATGAAGTATACTTAAGTGTCTTTGAAAAAATATTTGATTATTTTAGACTTATAAAAATAAGGAGTCAACAACTCAAGCACATATATCACCTCCACAATTATTTATACTGAATTATCGCATTTTGAACTGACTTAACCAATACCAAGGAAAAAGAAGGTCTGGGGCATGCAGTCCTGGGTGACAAGGAATCACCTTGGGTCAGCATTTTAACCTCTCCTGGCCCTTTCTTTGTCCAGAGAAGAAAAAGACAAAATGAACCAGATAGTTCTGTGGCTTCTTCAAATTCCAGGTTTTCTAGCATGTATCGTGAATAATTAAAAACTGCCTATTATCTCTTGACCTAATTGAGCTACAAAACCACTACTTGTGGCCTGTGAACAACCCAGTATTTTTCCTTGTGTAAACATCATAAGCAGTGATCCTTAGTGCATGTCTGTTTTATGTGGAGATACAAAGCTCACAACATCGACCAAAGAACACTTTTAAGACAGATAAAATTACCCATCAACAGAAGTTAAATAAGACCACAGGCTATCAAAAGACTAGTACATTGTACTGGTCTCCAAACCTGTGTAGTAGTTTGAATCATCAAGTATATACACACACACACACACACATACACACACACACACACACACACACACACACACACACACTGTTCTCAGCGTGGGATCCAGGATTTTTTTTTTAATTTCCCCTTGTGATTTTGACGTGTAGTCAAGTTTGTGAACCATTATTATAAACAATAAATGTTATGAATTTTGAACACTGAGGGACCTCTGTGCTCTAAATTAGTTTGGAAAAGCTAATAATAATGTGTATTATTGAAATTGATTCATAATTTTTCCTTGATCATCCAGTAATTGTAAGAACAAAACTGACAGGAGTAATTCCTTACGGCTATGATAATCAACCCAGCGCTCCATACAGCAGGTGAGTTGCATTCAAATAGACTCACATACTCTCTCCAAATCTCCTGACAATAGTCATTATTACATCTTATATTTGTATGGTGTTTTATAGACCACAGTGTGCTCCACATGAATTCTCATTTGAACCTTACTTAGTTACATTATCCTCATTTTAAAAATCAGAAAATTGAAGCTCAGAGATAATTACTCCAGAATCACACACAGAAGTAGAAACTTGAATTTAAACAAAAGTTTTTTGGATACTAAATGCTTCTTATCTAATCACATCAACAGTAAAAACTGTTCTTGACTTGAGACACCATTTAAAGCCATTAAGAAGCTTGTACAACTTTAAGCTAACCTTATTTAACTTACCAGGTCAAGCAAGTTTAATAAAACTTGCAAATATTTTCAATCTATACAATGCCCGAGTCAGAATCTTTCCAACAGTTCAAATTAATCTCACTATTTTTTAAGCCCCCATCCAAAAACCTAAAGAGAAATCTGTACTTGGCATGACAGCAAGTGTGAACTATTTCTCCCACCAGGAAGTAAAACAAATCAGAATATAACAGAAGAAAGTATAATAAATAAAATCAGCCAACAACTGAGCTATATTCCAATAAAAATTCAACAACACCTTTAAATAAAAGCACAAGTCCCGAAACAGGGCAGGAATAGTTTAGAACCGACGAAGTTGAGTTTAAACGCTGCCCGTGCCACTGAACAATCACACCACTTTGAGCAAGTCATCTTACAGATGGAAATATATAGAACAAATCCTACTGCATTTGTTTTCTGCTGCTCCTGTAGCAAATTACCACAAACTTATCTTACAGTTCTGGAGATCAGAATTCTGGCGCAGGTCTCACTAGGTTAAAATCAAAGTATTGTCAAAGCCGCGTCCCTTCTGGAAACTCAAATGAGGAGAATCCACCTCTTTGATTTTTCCAGCTTCTTCGGGTAGTGTGCATTCCGTGACTCGTGACCCCCTAGCATCTTCAAAGCTAGCAAGAGCCAGGCAAGTCTCTCTTACATCGCATTATTCACACACTGACTCTCCCACAACCCTCTTGCACTTTTAAGGACTTCCGTGATTACACTGGACTCACCTGTGTAATCCAAAGCAGTGCCCCTCTAAGAAGGTCAGCTGCTCAGCAACCTTTATTCAACATGCTCCTTTAAGTCCCTTTTGCTGCACAATGTAACATATTCACTCACAAATTCCAGGAGATATAAACAATGAAGAGGCCCGAGCAAGCAGGGAGAGCTCTGAGACACTTTCATATTGGTTGTTCCTTGCTGCTTCTCACAGCTGCTCTCTGACCTGGAATAATAGCTGGGCTGTCTATATCACCCTGCGTAGTGGGGAATATTAAATAATAAAACATCTCCATTTTATATCCAGGCACTTCCACAGCATGTGTGACATCCACAGAGAACCCGGCTTCATAAACCCGTACATCACCAGTTTCTTCACCATAAGCAATTCTAGACCTGGAACGTCCTACTCGATGCATCCACAGACTTAGACTATCTTCCTGCAAAATTTCATCAGGTTATTCACCTGGAGGTCCTTTAAGGAGGTGATCCTGGGGCACCTGCATTCTTTTTATCAATTAAAGTTCTGGAGGTCAGAAGCCTGATGCAAAACTCAAGGTGCTGTCAGCGAAGGAAGCCCAGAGCAGCATTCCAGGGGAGACTCCCTAATAATAAAGACTGAGTTGGAGGCCAGATACTTCAACGCCTTTCTTGCCAGGTAGGCTACTAGGGAATGAGAAATGATTTATGTAAAGTATCAGCCATGGAATCTTACACATAATGACGCTCAACACTCAGCAGCTAATTACTATCACCAACCATCTCCCTGCATCTGACTCTTAATCAGGCTGCGTCAGCTTCGTTGGATTAAGGAACATCTAGTAGAATAGTAAAGTGTGCTCCCCAGTGTGTCTGGTGGGTCGCGGACGTGTGGCCTTGGGGTCTGGTACCTCCCTGCTTCCTCTCTGACACTGTCCCCTGCTCTGCTTCCTGGCCACCATGAACCAGGCAGCTTTGCCCCACCACATCCTTCAGCCATGAGCTTTCCACCCTGGAGGCGGCTGATCATGTACTGCATCTCCTGAAGCTGTGAGCTAAATTAAAACTTGCCTTTTTTAAGAGTTGTGGGCGTCAGGCATTGTGTCTTAGCCACAAGAAAGTTAACTGATACACTAGGCGAGCTTCTGTTACTTACTTAGAATATTTATTAAATAAAATTTTTGAGTGGCCACATACAAAGAAAGATGTTTAAGGCATGTTTCCTTCTTCCAGATGTGTAGACTCTATTACAGATTTTTAAAGCATTATCACTGGCTAAAATATGGTTAGCCATATAAAAAATACAAGCTAAGGCGATAACAAAAATACAAAGAATGAAGCGAATGGGAGATGTTGCACAGAGATGGTGGTGGAGGCTGTGACGATGGCTGGGGTGGTGATCAGGAGGTAAAACAAAGCAGAATGACAAGTCCAGATGCAGAGGTTTCCTGCTGGGCACCTAGAAGGACGAGACCGGCTAGGCCAGGACCACATCAAGAACTTCAGAGACTACCCAAGCCAAGAGCTTCGAATGTCAGTCTAAATAGTACAGGCTCCTTCCTAGAAGTGGACTCGATGAGTGATTTTTACAGAAGCATTATGAAACCAGTGCTTGTTTTTATTGATTGTTTTAGGGTGTGTCTAAGGACCCAGTTAGGTACTTTTCCATTTATCCAAAAATGAAGTATAGATTTTCTGTTCTGAGCTCTGAGTTTTACTGGAAAATGTGAGAAATCTTCCAGAGTCTGGAATAGCAGCATTCTTTCAGAGCTGGGTTTTCATCCCATTTACCAGAAAATGATGAGGCAATCTAAGCATTAATATTCTGGTTTATAAAATAAAAATAATAAATATGTTTCTTACCTACTGTAAGGGTAGAAATAATTTTAGTTACCTAATACTGTTCTCAACACATATAGGCAGAAATAAGTGACCAATATCATTTTCCACTATAGAATATATAACTCTTCCTTTAAGGCTGTCCTACTTGGCTTCAGTTTTATTGTCTCTACAGTATTTGCCATAACCACACTTCACTTCAGGGCCTCAGGGAATAAAGTGTTCATGTACTCAAGTGAATAGACACCTCACACCTCTCTGGAGCTTACCTCCTGCCCTGGGGAACAGGATAGTCTCTACTCCTGGCTGTCTAGACATTGAATGACATTGATGATATACTCACGATGTTCCCCAAAACTAACCCGGTGTTCCTAAGGACTGCTCCCTGTTCTTTCAAAAACTCCCAGTGCTTTTCCATTCCCTTGCCGTTCGTTTCTCTTGAACAATAGATGGGCTTAGCAAAATTGTCTATTAATGCCGTGTAACCACGATCCCAAGTCCCATTTCACTCTAAAAATACTGCAAAATTAACCTACTGTGAAAATTCTTTACAATTTTTCTAGGCATGAACACATGATTTTTGCATTTAAAAATCTCAAGTTACTTATTCAAACAATTCTAGCCTCTTAGACTCATGACTGTTTAGCAGGGAGAAGAAAAGCCAATGAGATAGTAAAACGGGTAAATAATACATCAGATTCTCAATATTAGCAAATGTGAGGAGATAATTATTGTTGTTTTCTGTTCCCCACTTCCTGCTATGGAAATGGTTCTGCTAATGTACCAGTCAGAGTATGAAACCTTTTGGTGTATGTGATTGACCGGAGTTGGAATTTGACCAATGTTAAGCCAGTGAAAGTTCCAGCACAGCCACTAGCCCAAATTGCTCATAACCATAACTACAGCCATCGCTCGCTGCCACATGACTTTCTGGATCCCTCCAGTTCCCAATGGCTTTGGGTCAGGTGTCCATCTTGCTCCCAAACTGAGTCGAACACTGAAAATGTAGAAGGAAACTGTTATCAAAAAAGTAAGCCTTAGAATATAAGCCTAAGAATATATATATATGTGGTAGCAAATGACTGACACTGCTTAAAATACAAGGATGACCAAATGCCCTTTGATCTTAGTGTCCTAACACAGCTACGGCTATGAATGCTTGAAAGTAACGTGAGTCTCTGAGTCTTTGTTCCCATGTCAGCTTAAGTCACCATTTCTGAAGGGTTTAGGCTTCTGTGTGATACTTACAACAAATCTTTCCCAACAAAAAATTACTAGTTTACTATAAAAATTACTCCTTCCCTTCCACCAGGTGCCCAGACAGATGACGCAACAGACAGCTGTGGGGAGAGCAGAGAAAGCCACCCTCAACGACAAGGACACCCCACAATAAACACAGAAGAGGGGCCTGCCGAAGCCCTGGCGGTGAAGACTAAACCCAAAAGGACCCTGAATGAGAACGCTAGAGCGGCATAGTTCGCCTAGCAACAAGAAGCACAGTTCTCCAGAGATTAACAGCCAGGATTTCCGAAGAAACAGATGAAGACACTGTGGAATGGATCCAGAAAGCAGGATAAAGGAGGGCCCCAGAGAACAGAGCCCATAAAGCATATGCTACATTAAGGACATCTGGCTTCTTCTGGCCGGTGGAGAGATGCCAAATTTATAAATGTGGTCTAAACGGCCCTCCGTGTAAGCAGTAGACATGTAGCTAGCTCAGTCAGCACTATAAACATTAGTTATCGTCCTCCATGAAGTGTGTGAATCCAGTACAGGTAGATTCCGCTGTAAGTCTCTTTTCAGTATTATTGTACATGATACAGCTGAAGCTAAGTGGGCCTGACTGATAACATCTTTCTGATCGGTGCGCATGTGAAAACTGGACAGTCCTCATTGTTCTACCTCTACTTCCACCTCTGGGGTTCAAACAGAAAGTCATTCAAAAATATGTTTTGTCTCTCTTCCTCGTAACTGAAGAAGAAGCACTGTAGTTATTTCTTCTACCGATGTTTTTCAGCGTGGATCACTTTAGTTAACAGGAATCACTGCTTACCACTTTGCACAATTTTTTCTACAAGATCAAACATCATTTATGACCTTGAATAGAAATTTGCTTCTGCTACATTGTGCGTTACATTCCTCAGAATCATAATGAAAAGAAGAAAGAGAAAACTAACCCCAGCTGGTGTAGTAAAAGTTACCATCTCGTGAATATATCATTTTCCAATCTCAGCTGTTGCTCCTGAGAAAGTGTTGTCTATGCCTACAATCTGAGTGGATACACATGAGGCAGAACATTTATATGAATTGTTTAAATATTTTCAAATAAATAACACTTTTATCCTAGCACATGCCTGGCCTTGCTTGTTTTATTAACAAGCACACTTCATAGAATACCTTTGGGAAAATGCATGGCTGAGGATGAAAGATGGCAGGAAGGCTATTGCTAATACAAGCTGAATACATAAATCCATTAATCACACAGACCGTGCTCAATTATTCAGAAGCTGGCATCGTACTGTGAGATCAGCTCAGCCCCTGGCTCCTGCCCCTGTCAGCTGGACACATATTTATTAAGGCCAGCTGTATACTTAGCACTCTGCTGAGCTGTTCGGGGGGGCCAGGGATAGGGAGAGACTGCTGCCTTGGTTGGGACAATCAGATGCATATAGGAGAAACAGCTGAAGAATCATCATGTTCTTCTGCTTTTGGCCAATCATTTTTGCAGGAGGCTTCACTATTTCTCATTCTTGCTACCACAAGGCATTTACAAAACTAGGACGTAAGTCAGTTGCTTTTTTTTCCCTGTGTAATAGATCTGGGGAAAATATTTAATAGTAGAAAAGAAGAGGGCAAATTACTGATAAGAAAAAAAGATAGTACAAGATTATGTACAAACATCATTTTGTATAGAAAATCAAAGCATAGCTTTATTGAGCACAGTAACATTTAATTATTGTAGGTGAAATCTGATGTACGTATACAGATGTTCTATATATACAAAATTCACTTTTCAGGGTTCAAGTTTAAGAATCAAACTAACAGAATTATATATTTAGAGTACTATAAAATAAAAGTCTATGATCTTTGGTATTAGGTTGACTTCAGTTTGAACACTAATACCCTGAATTCCTTACTTAGGACTTCTGGAATCAAAATGAGGCAGTTTAACCCTTCCAAGCCTCAATTTTCCTCTTTAGTCAAATAAACACAAATACACCTATTTACAAGGAAAGGATGAAGATTAAAGTAAATAATATGAATAATTCCACCTATTACAGGATTTCATGAATTTCAAAATGAATACACAAAAATTCATTTCAAAAATGCCAGTTTTTCTTCCTTCAAAGCATAGAGATAAGAAAACACATCATCTAAAGCTTACAGTTAAAGGATATTAAGAAGAGAAAAATTAAGAAGATAACACAACTACATTTAATTAAAAATATCATCCTGAAGTAGGTATTTGGATTTAGCAAAAAATCCGTAGTATTCCACAACAATAGAATGATAGTTCTGAGCATTGGCCTCTGTTAGAAAACTCATTCTGTTTTTGTACTGAATTGTGTGCATGTCTGTCTCTCCTCCTATGAGTTTGACCTCTGGACCGTATATATAACTTCATATCACTAGATGACTGCATGTATGAATAAGTAAGGGGGCAAGAACAAGCTGATAGGAATCCCACAGCCACTCCTGTATGACTCGAATGCACTGTAGCAGATGAGTGCCCACACAGCTACCACTTAACTTATGAAAATGAAATACAATTTAAATTAAACATAAAGACCTTTCGATCATGAGGGAAACGCCTGTGCTAAAATATTAAGTGGGGGGAAGAAGATATTTTACAAATCTGGAAATGATAACGATCTTCAACTTTAAAACTATATACCCCCCAAAAGAAGGAAATACAATAAACACTAATGATTGAGATCAATAATTTCCCCTTGAAGGACATTTTAAATGCTTGCCTATTTAATCTCCTTTTTGATTTGATGCCGTTTTTGTTTTTTTTTTTCATTGTATTCATCTTCCCTGAGCAATGCTCTTTATTCATTTGTTCAATCAGTCAACCCACTTCTATTACTTAATGCCTCCCATGGGCCAAGCATACTCTAGGATGCTGGCTGCACAGAAGGGACAGTCCGTGCCCTCACTGGTTGTGTTGAAAGACAAACACTTCAGGAGAGCTCTGAAGATCAGCATGATCCCACTCAGTGTGCAAGGAGACCACCTGACTCACTCTGGGATGAGGGAAGGCCTCTTTGAGGAAGCAGTTTCCAACTGCAACATAAAGTGCAAGAAGCCGTGAGCACAAAGAAGAGATGACAATGAAACCCAAGGAGAAAAATTATTGCAGTGGTTTTAACTGCCAACTACATGTTAGTATCTCTCAAATCTGTATTTCCTTCCCAGAATATTCTCTTCCCCTCCGAGCCTTCGACTACTGGATACTCACTATGTATAGCCAAATTGAAAATCCTTTGTCACTATTTCTCTCTAACATTTTCAAAAAGGAAAAAATAAAACCAACACTCATTCCACATTTCCAATCCTCCCAAGCACCAAAGCAGGAAATAGCACATTATTGTGTATTTTGCATTCTTGTTTTTCTTATTTTTTCAAAGGAGGAAAGACTTGTTTTGGCTGACAGTTTGTAGAGGTCTCAGTCCATAGTCGGCTGGCTCCAAGTCAGGACAGCCTAGGAGAGGGCCCTGCAGAGGAAAAGCTGCTCATGGTATGGTGGTCGAGAAGCAGGAAGTGAAGGAAAGCGCTGGGAAGGAGATAAGCCCTTCCAGGCCACGCCCACAGTGACCCACCTCTCCTGACCCAACCCCAACTCCTAACAGCAGTTCAACTATAGGCCCCAGTAAGCTCATCACCATCCAAAAGCCCCATCTATGAGCACATGAGGCTCTTGGGGGACATCTAGACATAAACCATAATATTCCACCCCTGGCCCTCACAAGACTCATTCATGCACATCCCTTTATGGAAAATGCTCTTAGTTCATCTCTAAGAGTTGCCAGAATCCTAACAGCTTCAGCATTACTGAAAAATCCAAGTCCAAAGTCTCCTCTGAGATTTAAGGCAAACTCTTAGCTGTGAGCTCCTGTGAAAATCAAAAAGAAAATAAAACACTGCTGACTAAAAAAGGCATGGGGTAAACAGTCCCATTCCAACAGGAAGGGACAGGAAGACAGAAAACGGTGGGACCAAAGCAAGACCAAAACTCATCAGGGCGACCATTAAATCCTGTAGCTCCATGGGACAAATGTTATTCTAACCCTTAATCCTTCAAAACTCCGTGCCATTCATCCCCACAATCAGTTCTAACTCAGATTCTCATCATTTCCTGAGAGGACTATCAAAATAATTGCCCTGCCCACCCCCAATAATTGGTTGCCCTACTTTCAATCTCATTTCAACTCCCAATCCATTTCTCCCACTTACCGCAGAGCAGTAGTACAAAAATCCAATATGATTATATTCTTCCATTATTCCTTCAAGTGTTCCCCACTGTCCACAGAGAAAAGACTGAATTCTGCAAAGCTTTGGCATCTTTCATCATCTGGCACTTGCCCACTTCCACACTTTAACCTACCACTGCTACTTCCTTCATGCTTTAGGATTCTGCTAGACCAAATGATAAGCTGGCTTCTAAAGAGTGGAAATACAGTTCTTAAGTGCTCCTGCTGCCTCAATGTATAGACTGCCTCCTCAAATCCCTGTCAGCAAAATCTTCCTGCTTTTTCCTTCAAAATTTAACTCAATGTATTCTCTATAAATCATTTCTTGACTCTCCAAGGTGGAATTTAATGATACTTCCTGTATATTACCCTTATATTTTCTACTTTTTTCCAGTATAAAACAGTGAGTAACTCTCTCACAAGGATCCTTACCCAAAGTGTTTGGTCCAGTTAATTCCTCCTAAATGTTTAATTATCATTTCTTAAGGAAGTCTTCTGAGACCCCTGACAAGGTCAAATCCCTTTTTTGTAATTTTTTAAATTTATTTACTTTTATTATTACATGTTATACAGAATAATTAATTTCACAGAGTATATCTGTATATGCATATAACATACTTTGATCATTTCTGACTTCCCACTCCCCTTTCCTTCTCTCCCCCTCCCTTTGATTCCCTTCTTCTCTAATAGTCTTCTCTATATTTGTGTCACTTTTTGTCTAGATTCCACTTATAAGAGAAAACACATGGTGTTTGTCTGAGTCTGGCTTGTTTCACTTAACATGATGATCTCCAGTTCTACCCATTTTCCTGCAAATGATAACAGGATTTCATCCTTCCTTATGGCTGCATAATGCTCCATTGTGTATACTGTACATGTCACACATTCTTTATCCATTCATCAGTTGACAGGTTGATAATTATTTAAAACAAAATGTTCAACATCTTTAGCCATCAGGGAAATGCGAGGAAGGGGAGACTGGGGCAGGAAGGAAAGGAAAAGCATTTTATTAAGAGAGAATTGAAGGGAAAGAATGGAAGCAAAGCTTTTGTAAGTGGAGAGGGAAAGAAGGGTTCACAGGAGGGGAGGGAAACAGGAAAAAAGAAGAATTAAGAGATATTATACACAGATACAAATGCCCTATGTTAAATGTGATTGTTACATATGATAAATCTGTACTAACAAAAATCAGTTTTTAAAAAAAATTGAGATTCTGTCTTGCCCCAGTCAGAATACCTTTCATTAAAAATACCTCCCCCCAAAAATGCTGGTGCACTTAGTCATTTTTCTGTCAACTGAATGCAGTCCAGGACATCCACAACTAAAAGAGGAGAGATTATTTTGGCTCACAGTTTTAAAGGGTCCAATCCATAGGCAGCTGGCTCCAAGGCAGGAAGGGCACCGAGGAAGGGTCTGGTGGAGAAAAGCTGCTCACGGCATAGCAGACAGGAAGCAGAGAGTGAGGAAATGGGCTGAGGAGGGAAGTACACCCTGACAGGGCACACCCCCAGGACCTGCCTTTCTGACCAGAACGCAACTCCTAACGGCACCTTTTAGCTATAAACTAAATGGATTAATCCACCAATGAGTGTAGAGCCCCTAAAATCCAATCATTTTCCAAACACATAAGGCTTTGCAAGAGACACCATAGATCTAAACCATAGCAACTATATTTTCATTTCTTCCAAGAACTTTTCTTAGTTTATGATGGTGTATTCACTACCATGACTTCCTTATGAGTATTCCTTTCCCACTAGACTGTTAGGTGGAGGTATGCTCAGACCTTTTTCACCACTGAAGAATGAATACTTAATCCTCACGACCACAAGAAATTGTTGTTATTCCCATCCTCATGGATAGCAAAACTGAGGCTGTAAGAGATTGTATAATTTTCCCAGAGTCAGACAGATATTAAATTGGGTCAAGATTTAACCACAAGGGTTGAGGATTTAGCTCAATGGCAGAGTGCTTGCCTAGCAAGCACCAGGCCCTGAGTTTAATCCCCAGCACCCCCCCCCCAAAAAAAAGATTCAACCACAGACTGTTGGGTTTTGGAATCCAGACTTTAAAACTCACTATCATATAGTTTATTCAAGTTGTGGATAGATCATTAAATAAATTGTCTTCTCATCAGTTGTATTTGATTTGTAAGTCTACACACCTATTTTATCTACTATATATTGTAATATTTTCCAAGTTGCTTATAAAGATAATTCATCAATTTATGGCACAAAAAATAAATTTCATTCAAAAAGAACATGTTAGATCAAGTAATTTTATATTTTTCTTTATATAAAGAGTTACTTTGGGGGATTGGGGATTTAGCTCAGTGGTTAGAGTGCTTGCCTTGCAAGCACAAGGCCCTGAGTTCATCCACAGCACAAAAACAAGAGTTACCTTGGTACAAGCCAAAAATGTACAAAGAATAGAGATAAATTAAGGGGAAGGTGAGTTATAACAAAATAACATATGGTGCGCACCTGTAAGCCCAGCACTCTAAAGGGATGAGGCAGGGCGACTGCAGGTTTGAGGCCAGCCTGGACAAATTAGCAATTTAGCCAATTTAGCCTGGACCCCCCCTACCGAAAAACAAAAAATAAAAATGGGCTTGGGATGAAGATGAATGTGAAGGTCCTTGATTCAATCCTTAGCACCCCAAAAAGCAAAAGGAAAAAAAAGCAACAAAAAAAAAAACCCAAAGAAGATAACATGAACTTATTAGGATGACTACTATTTTTTTAAAAGAGAAAATAATAAGTGTTGATAAAAATTAAAACCCTTGTGCATTGCTGGTGGGAATGTAAAACAGTACAGCGTTCCTCCAAGAGAATCACACCGTACAGCAGTTCCAATTCTGAGTATATAACTGAAAAACTCACATGTGATCTTGGCGTTCCAATTCTAAATATACACCCAAAAGAACCGAAAGCAACATCTTGAACAGATGCTTGTACACCAATGTTTGCCACAGTATTATGGCAATGGCCAAAGGCAAAAGCAACACAATTGTCCATCAATATATGATTCCACTTACGTGAGGTACCTGGAATAGTCAAGTTCATAGAGAGAGCAAGCAGAGTATGATCACCAGAGCTGGGGGAAGGGCAGAATGTGGAGTCATTGTTTAATAGGAACAGAGTTTCAGTTTGGGAGAATGAAGAATTCTGGAGATAAATGATGGGGCTGGATACAAAATAGGGTAAAGGTACTGAATGGTACACTTAAAATGGCTAAATGACAATCTTTGTAATGCATACCTTGCCTTGATAGAATAGAGAGCTACTATGGCCCTATTTCTAATGGAAGAAACGAGAAGGAAGACAAATGTAGTGCCAGAGACCTAGAGTAAATTTCTAGCTGAAAAAATAACCACCAAGGAAAGCGTCTGTGGCAAACATGGCTAACGGCTGCTCTCACACACCCTTGCCCACCTCTAGTGTCCAAAGAACGCCGTTGTCTTCTTGACTGAGAGGTTTTTTCTAGCTCTCCCTTGGCAGGGGCAAGCCGGGAGACAGTGAAAGTGACACCCCTTAGTCACCATGGCATGGGATGACACCTTGGGAACCCCTGGGAGGCAAGCTCTCCACGTGGCCCAGAGCTCCTCTGCGGGACTCAGCTGCCCCTGCACGCTTAAGTGACTTGTTTGACCACACACTGCTGGCTTCCTTCCCTTCTGTGTCCCTTTCTGTTCCCTGGAGCCACCTTCCAGATGAACTGGTCACACTCAGTTCCTGGCCTCACAGTCTCCTGCTCAAATCCCAAGGAAGACGCAGCGAAAATTCAGGGTTCTGATGAAAAAGCCTCCCAAAGTAGCACAGACGATAAAGCACCATGAGGGGAAACCATGTTCATTTTAACACCCAAGGGGTCCCAGTTTGTAGAAAAATCAAATGATACTGTAATGCAAAGCGGATGTCTACGAACTGACTCCTAACGGTTCACCTATACAGTACTTTCAAATAAGCAACATATCAAATTGCAATGTCAGAAGAGTGCTTTAGCATACCCTTGTCTAACAAACAGGTCACCAGCTTATTCCTATGCTAAATTTATAATTCTACTGACAGCTTTTTAAAGAAAATCTCCTCTTTTACAGATCCTTTCTAAACAGCTGTACAATTACGTGACACTGCTGTAGCTTGCTTTAAAGAACCCTAACTCGATATGCAAAATGCAGGTCCGCAGATTGTTTTAGGACCAAAGCTCACTGGGTAGTACCAAGCACTAACGATGTGTTTGTGCCCTTCTGTTGGAGAATAAAACCATCCTGAGAAATGCTTCAGGTAAATGGTGTTGTGAAGGAGGATAGCGCAGCCATCAGAGCTTTAAGGGCTCTCCCCTCTTCAGGTTAACGATCAGTCCCCACTTCCTTTTCAGTCACTGCCGGGTCACCGTGGAAGAAGGGGCTGTACAGGTAGTCATCTCCTCTGGCTTCCAACTGAAGCTCCGATACCCAACGACTTCTAATTTACCACCCAGTCCCGAAGTCAGTACCGACCCGGGCAAGAAGGTGAGGACCAAGACGCGTTGCTTTGCAGGGAGGGCGGATGTTTTCTCGTCTTTCCTCATCATCCATCCCCTTCCCTTCTGTCCCCTGCACAAACTCTTCATCTTGACAGTCCCTCCGCGCAGCACGCATACGGGTACCGTCTCCACCGGACCAGGGATTTAGCAACTACGGAAGAGCCGAGAGGGGCACCAAACCAGAACAGCTGACTCGCACGTCACAGCCCGCACCGCCAGACTGAGCTTCCGCCCTGACAGGGAGATGAATCAGTCAAGAGTGATTCACCCCATCAAGGGAAACATGTTTTCTCTGGGATACAGAAGTTCATTTTAGACATAATAATGCTGAAATGTACAACTTAATGAAAAGAATGGGCTGTTTAAATCCAACAGGCATGGAGACTTTTCAAGTAGGTACAACAGTGCACTGTCACGTGACCTGAAAAGGCAATAAAGTGAACGTTGTTCATGGAAATGTCTGAAGGAACTTTAAAAGTTTTACTTGACGCATTAAAAATTGTCTGTGTTTATGGTGTGTGGTGTGAGGCTTTGAGAACTACGCACACATTAGATGATTAAATCAACCTAATTAACACATCCATCACTTGCCACCCTTTAATGATATTCAAAACTCATCAAAAAAGTAAGGAAATACGCATGTCAATAACAGTGAGTGAACCAATTGTATTTTCTTCTTTTTCCCCCTCCTGTCTATTTTTATTTTCACCTTCTAAGTACATGTTTGTAGTACATAATGCTTACATTCCTTATGGAGAATTGGTGCATGTACATAACACAGCTTAATTCCTTTCCTTCATTCCACTTTCCTTTCCTCCCCCCGCCTCGTGCTACCTGTTTTCCAGTGCATATAGAAAGCTGGGCCTCAGGTCTTCAGATCAAAACAAAACGAAACAAAACAAAAAAGAGGTAAACGATTCATATGTGATTTTCACAAAAGAAAATAAAAATCTAGATAAATTACCTATTCATAGCTATGAGTAGGTATGAATAGCTATGAATAAATTTGTAAATATTTATATTTGTAAATATAAATCTCTGCGCCCTATTTACTAATGGAATGTTATTGCTCATTAATTTCAAGTGTCTGGTACATAAATAACTTTCACAAACTAATTCAAACAAGCAATGTATGACACTAGTCTCACCTGATAGTGTGAAATTTGCTTTAAAAATGACTGCTGGCTGTCCAATAATTATACACTGTGACATTGCAGCAACGTGGCCTCCGCCTTAAATTAGAAAATGTTAAGTCAGTAAAAAAAAAAAATTGATGTACCAGTATGACATCACCCTAGCAAATGCATAATGCATAAATATATTTAAATTTATTTAACTAGCTGCCCCATTGATAACCAGATGTTTATGGACTCGAATTGTTTACTTGTTTTTACAGTATCACTGTGGGAGTTCTCCATGGTCATCTTCTCACTGTGTAACAATTTATTCTTGTTACAAAGCTGGGTAGTTCCTTACTCATAGGTTCACTCCTAAGACTACAGCTCCACACTATTGCCATTTTAACAAATGTTTGGTACTAGTAGTGAATAAATTGTATACCTCTTACTTTTAGCAAAATTACAAAGATATAAAATTTAGTGTTAGTGGAAGTATGAAGATAAAAGTTAATGTAAGATATTTCAAGTTCTTAATATAAACTCTAGGATGTTTGAGGTACCTTGAATAATAATGAGAATTTAAGAGGAAAAACGATTCATCTTCTTACTAAAACTCAAAGATAGCAGGCAAATTCTTGAATGTTGTGTTATTTTGATGTCAAACCCAAGTCAGGGGACATAGCATCTTCATAGCATCTTCTGGGTTTTCCTGTAGTAAGTCATAGTGATATGGGTGGTGTCTCCCACCACCAACTCCTTCCATTTCACCTAAGACATATTTGTTGAATTTTTCTGCAAAAGCTCAAGTATGACCTCCTCCTTTGCAGATGAGAGGGAAAAGCCCAGACATGTCAAACAACTTTGCCAATTTGACACAGGCAAGGAAAGCCTGATATATCTGACTATAAATAGAGTATTCTCACCACCATACAGTACGGTTTCACATAAAATTTGTGTTTACAAACATTGTTTAGATAAGGTTAACTATTGTTGTGTAGATCTGTCAAAAAAAACAAACTATCCTAATTATGGGTGAACCAATTACTAAATACTTCACCCACACATGGACTGAGACACTTGGTTTTCTTTTTTGGTTTCTACTAAAAACGAATAGAAATTTTTATAATTCTATTTTTATTTGTGTTGTTCTTCAAATCAGGTCTACCCCTTCACTTCATCCTGAAACTGAAAGTCTGGAAAACCTTTACCTTATCAGAGAGCTGAGTGATTTTATAATTTCTCTAACCTATGGAAGAATAATCTATGATCTTTAGGCACAAACCCCAAATCTCAAGCACACAGGTAACTGTATCCTGCCCACATTTTATTAAATTTTAATCCCTTTATATTTCCTAACTTATCCCTTTATATTTTCCCCAGGTTCTCTCCAGACATAATTTTACAAAAATATGTAGCAAATGGTTCTTAGGGGAAGAAAAGATTAAATTTCCCCTTGCTTTTACACAAAGCCACAGAGAAGGATAATTAGAGAGACATGAATTTCAAAAAATGTGTCCAAGAATTTAAAAACATAAGTATAATATCAGGCAGGACCTAGAAGGGAAATTGCCAAAAGCGAATGGAAGAAAATCTGGAAAAGTAGACAGAGAAGATTATAGATACTCCAATTATCCTAACTTGGGGAGAAAGAAATCAGACATCATATTTTGTTGTCCTAAGAATTTCTGGTTGTTGCTTTTATTCAATTCGTACAAGAAGTAATTGCGTATATATTAATATTTGATGACATCAAAGGAAAAAAATTATACTTACTGATTTAAGATAAGAAGGTTTCCCAAATAGAGATAGAAACTGAATCAAAAAATTAACACTAGTGCCCACTCACACAGATACCATGATTGGGCTAATACACTGCAGTAAAACTGCTGTGTATGTTTCCAAGTCGATGAACTCGTCCCATGAGGAAAAAACTTCCCTGGATGATATATATGCGGCTCTCACACTCTCCAGAGAATTTCGAGATGAACATTCCAGACCCAGAAAGTCCAGGCAGAAAAGGTACAGAATGTGTTCGCTTCTGACAAGTTAAGACAAAGATCAACCAAGGCCAAGAGAAATCACCAGACATTGCGGTCAAGGCGAAAAGAAATCCAAAGATTTCTGCAGGTATGATCAGTCTGCCAGGGCGGAACACCGGGGTGCAAAGCTCAGTGACCAGGGCAGAAAAGTCCTCTCTCGATGGACTTTTCTAATCTGACCCTTATTTGTCTCTTCAGCCCACGCCTCGGTAATACTCAGGCTGTCACAGTTCTGTGCCTCTGTTCAGCACGCTTTTCCCAAATTATCTGCTCAGAGACTTTAACTTCTTTCAGAACAGACTTCAGCGTCATCCTGCAAAGAAATCTGCCTTGAATGTTCCAAGAACAGCTGGGCATCCACCCTGATGACCCCAAGCCCTTTCTGCACGCACCCTTATGGCATCTATTACCCTACATCGTAACTGCTTATGAGGCAGCCACCCCACTAGGGAAACTTTCCGTGAGAACAGGCGGTGCCTCCTAATTACCGATGTTTCAAAACATCTAGATCCACCACAAGCTGTCAAATATTTGAATGAATGAACATCTCTATAACAACACTTAGGTTCAAATGTAATCTTTTACTCTGCCTTTTTCCTTAAGATACGAGCTATCCTGTTCATTCTTGTCCTCTAGCACTTAGTGCAAGTTCTGGCAACAAACATGTGCTCAATAAATATTTTAAAAACAATAAATAAATGAAAAGCTCTTCTCCTTGGGTTGTTTATACAGACAAAATCCATGAAGAATGATACACGTGGGAGTCTCAAAAAAGTGGCTTTAGATATTGGAGCACTATCGCAGTGTGAGACATAGTAGTTCACCCACTGTGCCTCCTCAATCAGGAGCCCTAGTTGGGAAACACTTAGTATCTGCCAATGTTGGAGCTCCCAGCGGCCAAGAAAAGTGAGAGAAAGCGAGCAACTATACAATAAGCAGAGTCCATATTCCTTTTCTTTATAAAGCAGAACAAAGAATTGACCTAACAAATAAATAAAAGTAATCAAAGTTCCACCCGAAAAACTTACAAGCCATCAGATTTTGTACTAATCACTCCCCATTCTGTATCTCAGGGTCTTCTGTTTACTCAGCCGCTAGATACTTATTGAGCTACAATTGTGCAAGATGGTGGGGGAACCACGGGAAGTGAGGCAAAGTTCCCAGATCATGAAGCCCACTCCTTTCATTCTAGAATCAAAGTGCAGGCTCACAGTTTCAAACGGAGAGCATGATTTCCTTGGGATGTTTTTAGAGTATGTCCAAAAATCATGCCAATTTCCCCATTCTGTTGGGACCTGCTGTATTGAGGCCCTGCTGCCAAACACACATGGCAAATTCTTCTAGTGTGCTGTGATAGGAAACAGAGAATTTCTAGATTAGGTGTTCTGCGTAATTCATCCCACAGTTTTAGCAGCGTGACTAAACTCCACCACGAGGTTGTTATTCTCTGTAGACATTATTTCCCTGAAGCTACAGCCTTCACACACAGGTACCAACTCACGAACACAGTCACTGAGCACAAGAAAGATGAAACTAAGAAAAAGAAAAAATAGTGAAAAGTTTTCTTCTCTGACGTTGATAAAAATGAAACATTTGGTTATGGAATCACGTTTGGGCTTAGAGGCTTTCAGATTGTGAAGTGTATATATGAAAAATAATAAAATTTCAGAAACAAAAAAATCCTTCTTCTCTCATGGCAAAACAATTCAAAGTATCTGCCTTTTGTGAGTGGATTAGTTTCCCCTTCTTCACAAATATGTATGCAAAAATAAAAATCACAAAAACCAGTCATGGTCCACAGCACAGAAGAGTTAGGTATTCAAGGAACAATATTACAGAATAAGCCTATTAAAATATAGTAAAGCTTTATATGGAGCAAAAGATGTTTGAAAATCAGAATATTAAGTGAAGTAAATCAGACACACAAGCTTAAATATCACACGGTTTCTCTTATACAAGAAACCCAAACTATAAACAAAAAGCAAAATAAATGATACATGATAGGAAACAGGGAGACAGATCTTTTTGCAAAAGGAAAGGGGACCAGGAGATGGAGGGGAAAGAAGGGGAAGGAAAGGGGAAGCAAAAGGAATTTAGATGTAGTATGTACATATACCAACTCCCCATGATGAATATAGGCATTATACACTGCAAATATGTACTAATAAAAACTTTAAAAATCTTATCTAGTAAAGCATGATGGAAAGTTCCATGTCAACATGTCTAAATACCAATAAATTCTATTATTGCTTTGGAAACCCCTTGATTGTACTAACAAAGTAAATATATTTTCCTTTCAAAGCCATAGAATGCAATAATTTAAGTATACATACTTCACTAAAGATGGAATGGAGGGAATAAATAACAAAACTCATTTCTCCAAGTTTTTAAAAATATATTCAAAATATATATGGATTTTTATATATGAGATATAATCAAAATGTGCCATGAATATTTAAAGTTTAAAAAAAAAAACCTATGTACTAAGAGACACATCGCAATTAGTCTCCTTCAAAATCCTCCCTCTCACAGTACATTTCTCCCATCACTCTTGCTGCCTTCTGAAGCAGTTCTGCAAGTCCTATTTCATAACTGTCTTTACATGGTACGATCAAAAATACAGTGTGTTGCTGCCCGTGCCGTCCAAAGTAAAGGCAGACTCGTAACAACATGACGGTGTGTCTTCATTTGCCTTATCCACTGGCTCTGACATGTGCGCCTCCTGGCTCTTCACCAGCGTCAAAATGACTGCGAAAAGTAAATGATGCGAATCGATTCAGAACTTCAAGGCAGCCACAACAGCACAACTAAAGACATGAAACAGGACTTCCACGACTGCTTCAGAAAGTGGAAAGAATAATGGAGTGGGTGTGTTTAAATAAGAGAGAGTTTTTGAGGGAGATTAATGTCAAATGTCCCTTTTACTCTAAAAAAAAAAATCCCAGCATTCCATATTTTTTGAACATACTACATATGTATATGCCTTCATACTTCCCTAAATTAATAATAAAAATTTAGCACTCACCAGAATTAGGCAAAACTTGCCAAACACTCCCACGCTGACTGAAAAGAAAGTTTAGAAAAGTGCTCGTGTCAAACCAAAAGTCTGCATCCTAAAATGAAAACTCACAACTGGAAGGTGAGGAAGAAGCAGCTACAGCGAATTCCTGCAACGTCCCAACAAGCAAGGCCTGGCCCTTACCAAGAAAGCAAAGAGCAGAAGCGTGACTTGGAGACTACGGAAAACAGGCACCGCCTCGTCTCTGTGTACAGGGGTCTGCAGCGGGCAGCCATGAGGCAGAACTTCTCGTGTTGCTGGTAAACCTACAAAACACAAAGCCCTTTGGAAATAGATCTTGTCAAGAATCCTGAAATGTGTTCTTAGCCTTTCACTCAATGAACCCAAACCTGGTTATCTGGTCTTTAAAAAGAATCTTAAGTATGGGAGGGAAAAAAATGTAATACACATGACCAAAAATTAGAAACTATCTAGTTTTGCACTGTTGTGTGGAATCCACCTGATGGAATACTATGTGCCCATTGGGCGTGCATGCATGCATGTGTGTGTCTGCTTATGCTCTACCATACGTAAAAAAGAGGCAAAATCACTAATAATCCATATGAGCAATGCGTAACCCCAGCTGTGGGACAGACTAGCTACTCCGTACCCTTGAACAGCTCTGCAGCTTCCGGAGCAAATTAATCCCACACCTCTCGTCTCCATGCGTCAACTTCAGAAACTAAAACTCACAGGCCCACACATGGACCACCCACTTGCCTCTATTTGTCCCTGTAAAGCCCAGCCCCACCTCTTCTCCCGTTCCAAACTCTCCCCTACCTTCCCACTGCATCCTGGCTGCACCCTGCAGACACCAGATCTCGGGCCCTCTCCAGGAGAGTCTATTGTTTTGTCTCCCACTACTGCTGTCTCAGAACTAGAGGCACAGTGACTGTCTGCCATGTTCCCCGTTGCCATTGATGTCACATCCTCTCTCTCCAAGTGTCCTCATTGTCACAAGCAACAGCCCTCATTAATACCTCACGCTTTATGGTGCAAACAGCTGGCAGGCGAAACCTACACTTCCCCTTTGTCGGCTCCGTCAACTCCCCTGTATTGCTAGGCACCCAAGCTCCCTGTCTCATACAAGGTCAGACCTCCACATGGACTTTGGATCCCACTTTGCCATCTTAAAGAAGTTTGTTCATATAACTATTACCTGCATCAATTTCTCCCTCTACTGCACCAGTCCCAAGCAAACATGGCTTCATACCCCCTTATCTTTAAAACAAAAGGAAACCATCCTTACCCAAGACTCTTCTGGCTACAGCTTCATTGCCTCCTCCTACTACTGGCAAATCTCCTGGAAATAATTGCCTTTGTTTACTGTCTCCATTTCCTCCATATTTATTCCCTCATCTACCCACTCCCGCCAGCATTTCATCCCCACAGTTCTACTAAAACAGCTCTTGAAAAGGCCACCAATGATCTCCATCTTGCCAAGACCTCTCAGCGACATCTGACAGAACCAGCCATTCCCTACGTCTTGAAATGCTTGCTTTCCGGAACACACGCTTGCCTCACTGGCTCACAGGCTGCAAACCTTCCAGCAGGCTGCCAATTGTTGGTAGGCCCAAGATGCTCCACCTACAGCCTCTGCCCGTGGGAGCCGTGGGAGCCCATCTAATCCCTGGGCTTCAAATACCTCGCCTGTAAACAGGATAACTCGAGAAGTTTACCTTTAGCCCACACAATGGCGTTACCTGCACCCACGCAGCTGGCATGAATCTCACATACAAGCTGGCGGGAACAGAATTACTGATTCCCATCTCCATAGCCAGCTACTCCCCCTCTAAGTCTTTTTCATCTCAGGGTATAACACTAATCTTCTGGGTGCTCAGGTCAAAAAACTAGAAATGATCTTGACTCCTCTTCAGCCCCAAATGCAATTCACAGGTGGATTTTCTCAGGTCATTGTCCAATAGGTGGCAGTTTCAGCATTTCTCAGCATCCCCTCTTGGGTCCTGTGCCTGGACGCCTGAACTGCTGGAATAGTCTCCTCACTGGCTTCTCTGCCTCCGGCCTTCTCTTCTGGTCCTCTCTCCATTCGGCAGCCAGCGTGGTCTTTCTTCAGCACCTTCGAGGATCCTACAAGTCCCTCACAAACTTCAGGTCTTCTGAAGCAGAATAAAACCCAACTTCTTTACAGTGACCTCCAACGACCTTTATGTTCTGGTCCCTGCTTTCCTCTGTTCTCATTTTATTTTGTTCTCTTTTCTCACTATGATTCACTTTTCTTACTATGATTGTTTTTGTTCTGCTCCTCGAGCCTGCCAGTCTCTCTCCTAATCCAGGCTTCATAATTAACATTCCTCCAGCTAGGAATGCCCAGTTCCCACAAACTAATGATAATAAAAATACCTCAAACTGATTGAGACCTAACATGTGTAGAGTGCTAAGAGTATTACTTACATTAATTTATCCGTGTTGGCATAGGACCTGCAAAAAGGAGATGCCAAGATAGGATTAAACATGTAAGGAGTTCACGGGGGGAATAATTGTAAGAGTAACTGGGAAAGGAACTGGGGAAGCTGGGAGACCTGTCAGACCATGACCCGGGTGAGGAAAGATTGGCAGGGAGGGAGGGAACGGCGGATGTGTCTTAAACCGTCACACCGCCCTTTAAAAACTTTACCAAGGAGCCTACTGCGATAGTGCACACCTATAATCCCAATACTCTGAGAGGCTGAGGCAGGAAGATCACAAATTCATGCCCAGCATGGGCAACTTAGCAAGACCCCATCTGAAAATAAGAAATAAAAAGGACCAAGGACGCAGCTCAGTGTAAAAGCCCTGGATCCAATCCCCAGTACCACCACTACCAAAAAACAAAAAAACCCTGCTAAAAGCTCTTTAGCCAAAGTCACCATTAGGGAATTTCACTGTCTCCCAGGAGCAGGTCTGGCGCGGTAGGCAGGAGCCGCCCCCTGGGAAGTGTCTCCATGCAAAAGTGACAGCCGGCTTAGAAAACGGAAGCCGGCACCGCCAGTCACCACCGTGGTCTGTGGTCAGAGGCCGGAGGCAGCTCTGCCGGGCCCCACAGCCCTCAGTCTCCCCAACAACCCTGTAAGGGACCAATCATCCTCTTCTACACATACTCTTAAGAGAAATAAATCAGACACTCATGAGTACACATCAAATTGTTTTTCTGATATGAGAAATCATAAGTGTAATAAGGACAAAGAGGTGTAATACATATCATATAAAAAGAAAGTTATATTCAAAAGAGAGGAGAACTAGAAAGGGAGAAGGGGGAAAAGAAAGAAGGGAAAAAGGAAAGAAAGAGGAAAGGAAAAAACGGGAAAATATAAATAAACCTGCTATAAATTGGGAAGGAGGAAGCAGAAGGGAGGGATGGGGAAGAGGGGGGAAACCAAGATACATCATGTACAGGTACAAAATAACCATCATGAATGTGACCACTATGTATACAATGTACCAATACATGCTCTTGGTAAAATTAAATAGATAAATAAATAAACATAGATAAGGAAATGAGGCACAGAACATCCCCATTTAGCAGGGAACAAGTCAGGATTTGGATCCAAGAGGTCTGATTCCAGATCTCTCATTTTTAATCAGTGTTTAATTCAACTCACATCCCAAATGTCACCTACTCAAGAAAAAAGTGTCTTGAAAAAAGCAGGGCTCGGTTTCCCTCAAATCATCACTGTGTTTTATCTGTCTAGTTAAAGCAACTAACTGATTTCTTGTTTCTCATTAAGCATGAGCTCACGGGAATAGCTAAATAAATGATGAAATAAGCTTTCTAAGTTGCTTTTCACTTTTGATACACATTTCAAGGTTAACTCTCAATCAGACCTCCTCCCTACTGTAGGTGGGCAGAACTCTAAATAGCCCCAAGAATCCTGCCCTCTCTTATGCGGGCCTGTAGGAGACAGATTTGGGAATACGATGGAATAGTCCCCCTGTGATGTCACATCATATGCCAGAAGAAATCTGCAGCTGAATTAAGGTCTTAATCACTTGATACTGAATTATGCAAGAGAGGAATTATTGTGGGCGGGTCTGGTTTAACCAGTGAACCCTCACCAGAGGTTGGCGAGATCAGGACTGGGAATGAGACGCTCTTCCGGCCTCCCTGGGAACAGGGTCCTGTGGCGCTGGGCAGTGACAGCTTCAAGAGGCTGTCAACGGCTTCAGTTGACAGCCAGTAAGAAAGAAGAAATCTTGGTCTCATAAGTGAATTTTTCCAAAAATCAGTGAGCTGGGAAGAGGGTCCCAGCAGCTATGTGAGTTCCCAGTTCCACACAACACCTCGGCAGCCATGACCGAGAGAAACCACATCAGACTCTAGACTCATGGAAACTACAAAATAAGATGTGTCTGTGTCTTGATCTAAGCCTCCAAGTTTCATTACATGGCAATAAGAGCTAATGCTCACACTACGCACTATGATCCCCATGTTAAGTATATATTCATTTTAGGTGTCACTGTTTTGGCATCACTGTGGACAATAAGGTCCTTATCTACTTGAGCAATTATTTAGTAATTATCTGTCTCTCCATGAGATTTCAAACTCTGTAGGGGATGGAAACCACGTACCTGTTTGCTCACCATGACAGCCTTGAGGCAGCACACACCAGTAGTAACTATTCAAAAATGTGCTGAATGAATCAATGTTCCCAATATTAGGTTCATGTTTGTTACAGTCTGGATCTAGAATGTCCCTCAGAATCCTCCTGTGTTCAGAGGAGGGAGGGGCTTTTGGAAGGCGATTGGGCCACAGGGGTGCTGTGCACATCAGCAGGATAATCCACATCCAGAGCTGGATATGCCGCTCGGAAGTGGAGCTTGGTTGGACAAGGTGGGTCGCTGGGGGTAGCATGACCTGAAAATCTTTCTCCCTCCCTAGCTCCTGCCTTTGCGCTCTGCTTCCTGCCCACCATGACAAAAGCAGCGTTCCTCCACCAGACACTTCCACCATGCCTTTCGTGCCTTGTCAGCTAACTAGAGACTGCATCCTCTAAAAACTGTGAGCCAAAATAAACCACTCCTCCTTTGTGTCAGGTATTTTTGTCCCAGTAACGAACGAGTGACTAAGACAATGTCACTTAAGAGCACCTGAAAGTATCTCTTATTAGGAAAAATCGTGGGGATGGGGCAATTACTTCCATCCCCTCACCAAACTGTGGAGATGCCAGAGGCTTTCCTGTCTGCCTGCAGTCAGAGAAAACCTCTAGGGAGGGCACTCTGCAGACCGGAGCTAAGTGGCCAATGAGGCCAGGCCACAAAAAGCAGCTTCTGCTGTGACCCAAAAGCCAGATGTTCCAGACACGTCATCCCTACCTGCCCCTCCAGCTCCTCACAGCTGGGTACCCATTCTCCGGTCACAAAGACTCCACCCTGTGAGTGCGAAGACAATGTGCCAGGTTTCAGGCACGTCAGGCACCTCACCCCATTGGTCTAGGTAAAGTACAGACCCCTGAACTAGTCCTGCTTCCCTCCCCCACCATCTCCACAGGAGGACTTCTCCCCACTTGTAGGTGCTGCAGCTCTCATAGTGCCACACTGCTGTTCACAGGAGCCCCAACCATGAACTCAAGCCTGGAATCCGCCCACTGACTCCTGTGGCCTCCTCCAGTCTGAACCCTCGATAGAAACCTCCTGTCACAGTTGGGCTGCCCCTGAGACCTGGCTCCTACCAGTCCTCAGTCAGCTTGCGCCCACCCCTGCGCCTAGCGTCACTCCACGGACACCTGGTCTCCAGGTGGCCGAGGACACAGCTCAGAGGCACAGCACTCGTCCAGCATGTACAAGGCACTGAGTTTCATCCCAACACCACCAAAACAAAAAGAAAGGCCTCCCCTCTGACTTCTGTCTCCTTTTCCCTTCCCAGCCACCTATTTTTGCCAGGATAAGCCAGGAGATTTGCACAGTCCACACCTCCCATCCAGTTCTGCCACCCACAAGGAAAAGAATATTCTAACACACCAACCTCCATAGAGTTGATTCGTTACTAGACATGTTGCACATTTGTTTTTATTTTACATACAATTTAAAAGACAGTTATTCCCAACACACTTTACGCCTTTGTCCTATGTCAAATCCTACTTCATAAACACTTTATATTTGTGTAACATTTAAACAACATAGACAAACATGTTTTTGCTGTGTATATTTATTATCTTTAAAAAATAAAATTCCAGGCACTATCAAATGTATTTTGAAACTTTCTTCCTGAAGGCATTTAACCAACGTAGGAATAAAAGAAAGTTTGAAGAAATCTGTTGGCAAGCTTTCTTCTCAACATATGTTTTATTCTTTCACACAACAATGTCATTTACACAAATTGGTTTGTGTGCATATTGCACTCATAGAGTGAGACACCTGACTTTACCGCAATTAGTCACTTTCAATTCTATTGATATTTAATGAGTATTTTCAGTGATGAAAATGAGTTCAACCTAAGGCATATTTAGTCAATAAAAATATGATGTTACTTTCTCTACAAATATTCTACATAGGTCTTACAAAAAATATTTATAGAATCAGGCATGGTGGTGCACTCCTCTAATCCCAGCACTCAGGATGCTGAGGTGGTGAGTTCAAGGCCAGCCTGAACTACATAGTGAGAACTTGTCTCCAAAAACAAAT